>WKLE02002133.1:0-39489 GCA_014885115.2 Asterionellopsis glacialis
AGTGGAATCTTATGTTTATTGCAACAGGAATAATTGCATTTGGGGCAGTAGAGAAAACACACCAGAAGATTCCATCTCTAATCCGAATGAGTTAAAAAAGGTTATTGTGCTACCGGAGGAAAATATTGGTTCTGAAAAAACGTTCTACCACCTGAAATCATATATTATATCCTTCAATATATCCTTCAAAAGTATGGATGGATAGAACAAGAAAACTAGGGGAAAACATCCGGGAAAACGTATTGGTAGAAGGGAAAAACATCCGGGAAAACGTGCTTACTGTACATCAAAATATCATCATACTGTACTTTACATAGGTCCTACCGTACCAGGGGTACCGGTTGTACGGTACCGGCAGGACCCTCTCTCTAGAGGCTCTAGGACTTTTTCCCTGGGGTGTTCCCATGAAAGCGGATCTTTTTTTGTGTGGTTCTGCGAGCTCTCGGACGGGAATCCAGAGAGAGATCTCAAATCGCCCTGTGCAAGAGAGAAAAACCGACATGTCGAACATCCACATTCCACCCGCCGCATCGCCACAGACATGGGCCACAGTTTAAAATCAATAACGCAGCTAAGTGCCAAGTAGACTACCGAGAGGAAAAGTATCCAGAAGTTTCATCTGCTGCTTTGAACTAGTTAGAGGTTGTTATATTTCTATGTAACAGCATCAACAGTCAAACAGAAAAAATGAGAAGATGGACATCTACGAGACCCATTCAGTGTCTTCCGATGAAGTTACTTCGAAGATCAAGCCACTACAGCAAATTGAGAACGAACCAGCGTCCTTCAAACTGCTGTCACAGTGTATTTTCATCATCAATTCAACGGTCAATAAGTAATTCACCTTCTTCATGGCAAACACGTACCGAAAATGTCCCCAGAACGAAATCGTCTGCAGATACGTCTACGACAACATCTGCTGGAGGTCTTTATGGTCGAACTGGTGGTTTCACTGCATCAATGACTCCACCACAAGCTATTTTCCCCTGGCGGCACGAAGAAGAAAAGTTGCCGCGCCTAATTCCTGGCACTTTGGAGCATTTTCAACAGGGGGGTGCATTAGGACCGGGGTTTCCATTCCAACTTCCACCCTTTATGCAATTTGTACTAGGAACTATTGTAAGTCAAAAGTGAGACTTCGATCGATTTTAATAGTTCAAACCCACAATAAGTTGGAATTATCTTATCCAATGTGTCATTTATGCAAACGCGCACACTTTTTTGAAACGCGTTGACGTTTCTGTATGCTTCTTCCTTCTCTGATCTTTACCTTTTAGGCCGCAACTCGTTTGAAAATACCATGGTACCATCAGCTCACAGGTGGATGGAAGGAAGAATTGGCAGAATCCAGTGCTTGGGCATTCTCACAGGGTGTATCCGCTGTGTTATCAAATACGTATGAAATTCCATTTGACGAGATAAGCTCACAAAGCGCAGAGGGCGAAGATGGGAGTATTCATGGAGGTGTCAACTTTGGGTATACAACAACCACCTTTACGCCTGAAAATACAAAGAGTATAGACAATGCAACAGGAGGTGAGCAATGTCCTGAAGTTGAATATATGATGGAAGAAAATTTAAGAAAGCTTTACCAATCTGCACATGACAGTGGAAAGGATCAGATGCAAAGTAAGTGCTTGAATGAGTCCAAAGGTTGATCTGGTAGTCGAGGAAAGCGTATTCTTACAATTCTCATAATCATCCATATTTCTTTTGTGCAGTCGTCCTTCAAACGAAACCAATAAAAGCTAGTTTGCAAAGTGTCTTATGGATTCCATTCTTGTCACGGTCTTTGGTAGAACAACGACCTGAATTACGTCAGTCATTCATGAAACTTGCAGAAGAGCTGGAAAGTCATGAAAAGAAACTAGGCCGTCCTATAAGTCAGTTTGAGGCCATGAAAGTTGGGGGGGCTTTTGCCGAAGCACTTGCTGGAGCAAGTATGCAACACTTCGATGATAAACATATTTGGGAAAGTACATTAATTGCACAGGTTCTTGTAGAATGTGACGAAGTATTTTCTGTCACCGACCTTCGAACCAACCAAGTGATTCAGGGACATGCTGATGGAAAGGTCCGTCGCGTCTCCCACTTGGTTAGACTGGAGAACAAAATGGAAACTCACTTCCCCGAAAATGCCGCTCGTGCCTCTGCTCATTACGTTGGATCTTGGCAAATCACAGATTGGGATGATTTGCTTGATGGAAACTTGTGGTATTTGTGATTTGCCTATTAAAAACTGCCCGGCTACAAAATGATCAATAAAGAAACTTTGATCATCTACTCTAGTAAACCAAATGTTAAGTGCATCATAGTAGTCCTTCACGTTCCGTTGGTGAACATGTACACACATGCATACTTCAGGCAAACAGAGCAATGTAAGAGTCAAGTGGGCTACAGTATGTGTGCCTATAAGTTTACGGCCAACTATTTGAAGCTCATGTTGGGTGCTCTTTACGTGGAGAGATGATATTTCGAAATCTAATATTTTGGAAGTATATGCCTCTTCACAGTGCAAAGGCACCGCTCCTTTTTCCTGACGCCGCAGGTTCGTACGAGGGTAATCCCGTATCAACAATTTCGACACCAGCAAATTTCTTTTCCATTTCCATGGCTTCCTTTTTTTGAGCATTTTTAGCTGCCAGCTCCTGTGCAGCAGCCTTGGCAGCTGCCTTTGCTGCATCTTTTTCTGCCTTTTCAGCTGCACGTGCTGCAGCCTTTTCAGCAGCTAAAGCCTCTCGCTCGGCTGCTCTTTCAGCAACTAGAGATTCTTTTCCAGCTGCCTTATCGGCAGCTGCCGCTTCTCGTTCTGCCTTTTTCTGTGCAGCTAATGCGACCCTTTCTTCAGCAGAAAGTTTTTGCGCTGGCTCCGATTTACTGGTATCAGCCTTCTTCACCTTAGTTTTTTTTCCTGTCACCAAGTTTTCTTCTTGGGTTAACTCATCTGTAGCTCTATTCTTAACATCCGCGATGGCACTATACGATGATGGCAGACTCATGTCCATTGTTTTAATTGTATCACCAGCTATAGGCATAGATGACGAGTAAACTGTTTATAACAAAATTGATACAAATAAAATGAGAAACTGTTGGAAACTTAAACAAGGCAAGGCAACTATATGATCTTTCATACTGATCATACTTTCTTACCAGCAAAAAATGGATCTTGTTCATGATTCATAGGAGATGCATTAGCTGTTGCACTAAATGTTAAAACAGCAGCTGCTACACCAAAACCACGAACCAAACGTTGCATAGGTGTATTTTGCTTCCCTTCCTCCACTTGCGCCATGAGTGTGGTGACCCTTCTTGTATGAGTATTCATTGCAGGTGCAAAGGCGTCAGCCACAGCCAAACCAAGTAAAAGAGCATTGCAAGCTCGTCTAAGATTCATCTTGTATATGTTTGTTTGCAAATTGACAATCGAAGTAACCTCGTCTCTTTCTCGATAGATTCTCCAGCAACTAGTGTCAAGATCCTAGCTAGCAGCAGTCCCTATGCTTTTCTGTATTGAGAAAGAAAAAAGAAGCAATCAAGGTGTCAAGAGGAGGATGTGGAAACAACACACCATAGAGCATATCTTCATGATCTCTCGTTGTCCCAAGATGATCTGCCAAATCTTTCGTTTCAACTCCGAGCGACTGACGTACGATGCATCACGACTAAGTCGACTCAAAGATCAACTTCCCGGTACATAAGTTTTATTACCTGTACCTGGTACTACATTACCTGTACCTGGTACCTGGTACTGTACATAGGTACAGACAGACAGATTCGGTAACTGTTTAGGACGAGAACTTTCTGGTATCAAAAAGTTGTATGTCAGCCATTACAGAATTCGAACTTATATATACATATTCAGTCTCTAATACATTTAATTGTCTTTATAATTCATTGGAAGCTGGCTAGCTCGGAGTATTCTCACTTTTTTTTGTGGACAACGAATATTTTTTTATTGTGTAGGTCATACATAGTAGTGGTACATACGAGTACTCGTAGTCTTTTCGTGCGGATGAGGAAAGCGAACCAAAGAGAGTGTTTTCTTCTTTATCGTACATACAACGATTAACAGTCAGAAGGGGTTGAAATACAGTAACGGTACCTGGAAATCTTTGTCATATTATGTGAATACATTTTTAATCACAATAACGAAAATACCGTTCAGTCTTTGAAGTTAGAATTGAACAATGGGCTGGTTTGGAGACAAGAAAGATGACGCAGGTGCGTGTGATAACAAGAGTGATGGCATTAGTGTATAATTGTCAGGTATTGATTGCAGTGATTGGGTGCATGTAGAATGGATTGTACTGGAGTCGTCCATTCGCATCATCATTTATTCTCTTTCCTTTTTTAAAACTCACATTTCTCATTATTTGATTTCTCTACCATCAGCGGACCAAAACTTTGTAAATGCTTCTGCAATGGAGCAAGGTGAAGTCCCAGTTGCACAAGCAGTGCTTACTCCGCAAGAACCTGTTTACTCTCCACCAGCAATGCAAATGCAGAAAAAAGGAGACCCGGCTGGTAATGAAAAAATTATGGTTCAACCTGTCCAACCGGTAGTTCAACCTGGTCAGCAGGTAAATCAAGTTGCTGGACCAGTATCTACTAAGGGAGTACCATTCCTTAGACGGAAACCGGTAACTCTAAATGTATGTCCCGCTTGTGGTGCCAATTCAACGACTAGGATCCGTACTTGGCCCAACCTAATGACATGGGTGGCAGTGGTAATTCTGCTTCTTCTATTTTGGCCACTATTTTGGATTCCATTTGTGTTTGACTCTTGTAAACAGACAGACCACTTTTGTATGGCTTGTGATAACAAAATTGGATCTGCCTACCCAATGCAAGATTGCTGTGAAAAGCATCGGTCGTAAACGATAGCTTGAGGTCCTTAAATTTTGGATCCTGGGGATGTCATCTTGGCCTTTATGAGGCAAAATATTTCGTTTTCGTTTTCATTGAAAAAATTGCCTCAGTTACAACATTATTGCAATATTTTTAGTCGCAAGGGATTTTTTTTCTCGTAAATTATATTTTGTACTTTAATTAAAAATTTTATAACTAACTGCCTATCTTCGCGGAGGATTCGTGAAACTTCGACCGAAACACTTTCGTGAAATCTTACTGTACAAAATACATCCTTGCAAAACTATATGTCTTATGATCCCGACCATTGCTTTATGAGTGAAGAATACTTGATCACCCGCCTGTTACAACTTTTAGAATGGACCATCGACGAATATTTCACAAAATTCTTCTGACAAGCATCTTTAATAATAAGACGACTGAAACCAAAGAGGTACTGTCCAGCTGATTTGCCAAAATGAGGAAACCTCTTCCACTAACAATGACGGTTGTTTATTTAATACCATTGGTGTTTCTTTGCTGACAGGACGGCATAGTTTGATATGCACAGATATCGCAGGTTCCATTTGAACTAATTTTCCCATTTTTTGCACCAGTGCACGCTTTTAAAAAAAAATTTCAGATACCAAATTGTTGACTTTTATTGTGATAAAAAGTATGAATAGGCACAGTATTTTCTATTTGCTTTGGTGCTTACGTGTACGGTTTCGATTATGCTTGACTTTCAACAAAATTCTTTTGAATGGCCCCATAGAGCAAGTCTCAAGACCGCTATACTTCTGTTGAAAGTTTGTCCATGATGTGATTTCCAGTTGATCCTTAGACTGTCGAATGGATGAACAAAATATTTGACTACCAGTATCCCTCTCGGAGCAAGATGGTGATTGTGTTCGTCTCATTTCTTCCTTTCAGCTTATATGAAATAAATGTCTGAAGTAAGGAAAATGGTACTTATGAAGCGAACGATGAATAAAAATAATCGTTTGGGTCCATTGAATGTTTGCTTGAGAAAGTGTTTTTTTTCGAGGTGATACCAAGGAAACTTGGTAAAACAACGAAAGAAAAAAATTGTGTACACTTTTTGAGTTTTTGAGGCATCCCGTATCGTGCCATTTTCGTGAGTTCGAGTAACATGTCTCCACCCACGCGACGTCATGGTGACGTAAGCCGTTTCGTGGAGAATTATTTGAACGAAATGACGGTACCAAGCTCTACTACGGATTTTTCCAAGACCAAACACGTCACTACGACATCATCAAATTTGATGTCTTAAAAAAATCAACCAATCAGGGCATAAATTTCATGGTTCACGGCGATTGGTGGAGTAGACCTGTACAGGTACCCTTGGTACCAGTTACCATACCAGGTAGATATGCTCTTTGGTGTTTTGTCACGTTACCTGCTTGTGGGAGTTTTCAGCGTGAAGTCCCGGGAAAACTACATACTTGTACAAGTAGTAGGTCTCTCTAGAGTTAGTGTAAACACAACTCGTTGTGTTTATGCTCTCTATTGGAAAAAGATTCCGGATTTTTCCAATAATATCTTACGCACACAATATTCATAGCAGAAATTGATACCTGTATTATTCAATAGTTTAAGACTGAATAGCGCTAGTCAGAGGAAATTCTGGAAACGGGACTCCGTACAACACGGAAACCAACCCACGAAAAAGGGAGGCGAATTGTAGGTAGCTGTTGTGTGTGTTGCAGTCCTCTCTCGAGGACTCTAGAGAGGATCTACGGTAGGACTAGGTCCTATTTGTAGAGTACCTGTACCCCTCTAGAGTCCTACCGGTAGCTAGTAAGGAATTATGGGAGACGAATAATACTCAATTTCTACCCCTCAGGATCCACAGGAGCACCTGCGAAAGCATGTATTGCAGAATTGTTCGGATTTCATAGGAACTAAAAACAATGAGATTCACTGTACAATAAAACTTAAGGAGGTCATCTATCTTTCTCACTTATAGAGAAATTAAATCTAGTCTGCGAATCTAAAACTGAGCGCCAATAGCCTTATTGCATTCAATCGATTCTTTCCAGGAAAAAGTCCAATTTTTCTTTTTCACGATCTTGTTTTTTCAAGTGTGGTGTACACCTTACTTATTTTCGAGAAGAGCTGCGTCCTTCTTGTCTTTTTTGTTTGCTGCTTGCGATAATTTTCATGCAGTTTGACGTCGCATAAACCTCTTGTGTAAGACTGAACGGAGGCAATATCGGTTGCATGGTACTGTTGGTAAAAAAAATCCCAGGTTGTCGTTGATTGTCCTTCCATTCGAAATCGTTGACTGCTTTCCTGCATATCTGGGACGACCATAAAAAAAGGATGATTTTTGTCTCTTCAGTCGACAAAGCTGAAACAATGTGCGAAAGGCACTTATTTGGGCATCTCAAGAAAGGCTAATTTTGTCGTTGGCTTTTAAAAAACAATCCTGGGAAAGCGCAACTTCATTCACTCTTGCACCAAATTGAACCTGTGAGCAATGTCTCAGTGGTCTAGAACCAACCGTTACCGGTATTGTCACGAGATGTAGCGATCTTGGATTTGGCCGATCCACGACTGAAACAATCGCAACGGACGAAGGCCACACGCACATTGAATAATATTAATTCTAGCTAGTAGAGTCTAGTCTAGAGTCTGAATGGTATATGTGCTCCTACCACGGTAGGTCCTAAAAAAGTAGGACTAGAGGTTCCGTTCGACTGAGTCACATAATATTTTTCATCATCAAAAATATCATGAATCGAAAACGAACAGTACAAAAGGATCTGTCTCGCCAAAACGAGACAATAAGAATATGTTGCGTTGGTTGGTACAAAAAGAAAAATCCAAATAGCAGTTTCTGATCAAATATCAGCACAGTCTTGCTTCTATAAACGCATCTTACTGAGGTTATGCCAGAATTGCTATCCCACCGTAAAAAAATCGTCAACCTCCCTTTACTTCTTTTTATTCTTTGGTGCAAAATGGTTTCAACACGATCGTCTGGGAAACGTCTAGCAGCAGCCTTGATGTCACCCAAGACGGAAAGGACGGTACCCGCAACGCGGAGAAAGCTAACATACAATACTACACCGAAAAGTACGAAAAAAATTAATTCCTTGGCAGTCAATACCAAAACACCAACGACGCCCAAGACGAAAATGGCGGCATCGGTTGATGCATCGTTACCGATTAGTACATCAAACGCCGATAATTTACCGTTGCTCTCCTTAGATGAAGATATTGTGGTAGCCAAAATGCTTAAGCGGCCATCCAAGCGAAACCGTTCACCATATGTTGCGGATGTTTGGCTCAATAGGGAAGAGCGGGAAGCATTAGCACACGTACCGAACCTGGATATGGGTGGTAAATGTATTCCGGGAGCGACTCTTCTCCTTCGACCAGCTAGAGACAAAAAAGGCAATCTTGTTGGTAAAGATGCTGTTAATCCAAAGTACGGAACTCCGAAATGTGAATTTATTGCTCAACTGTTGAGAGTCGATGAATCTGCCCTGGGGTACAAGCCTACATATGTTGGTGCTCATCCAACTCTAGGAGAAAAAATAGCGGAACAACTTGTCAAACGCAATCTGTTGGGACCAGACTTTCCAGAAGTTGAAGACTTTTCTAGAGAAGTACGCAACGTAGCAGGTACTGATATGCGTGCTGACTTTGTCATTCGCCACAGGGATCCAAACCTTAAACCCAGAATATTGGAAGTCAAGACAGTTGTCGATACAGATTATGCTGCAAGTGCTGCTCCGGATAGAAACAAATGCGTATATACCAGTGATTCTGACCCATACAAGCGTGCTGGAATTTTTCCATGGGGTAACTCAAATCAAAAGGGACCGGATGGAGAAAAGGTTGTTTCGGCACGTGCTATCAAACACATCCGCGAGCTAACGAAAGTTGTGTCAGGCGATCTCAAGGGACCAAACGGTGAAGAATATGATGCGACTGTTCTTTTCGTGGTAATTCGAGACGATACAGAGCACTTTCGACCAAATCACGAAGCGTGTCCCTCGTTTTGCAAATACCTGCGTCAAGCCCAGGATGCTGGAGTTCAAATCTTGGCAAAACAAGTCCGATGGGGCGAGGACAACGAGAGTGTTGGAAAGTGTTTCGAGGGGAAACTACTTGAAACAAAGTGGCCCGATGACTTTGATTACAGCTAATATTGCCGATTGTACCTACCATGAGTGCTGCTCTTGTTCGCTTGTAGCTAACCGCAAATTCTACGTTGTTTCGAGATTGGGGAGTTCATACATAGTTTTTACGAAACACAGCAGGTTTGACGAGAACGTATTTTCTTCGACACACATCAACGAAACAGTAGAAGCACTGCGCCGACGCTATATTGTTTACAAATTCTAATATAATTTGTATTTACATACGGGGGAAGTAAGAGCTGAATCTATCTATTTTCCATTGTTATTTTCCTATTTGCGTGTTAAAAATGAAGAAAAAAGAAGTCTTCAAATATGCACTCTTACATTATTTCATGAGAACCAACAGATCTGTACCTCAGTTTTCCCACAGCTGCAGTGAATGTTCTATTAATCATTTTTTCGAGGGTAGGGGTAATTATCGGGCATATCTGAATATGGATGCGGCCTTTTCCAACCGACAGGGGGAAGAAGGAAGGCAATAAAAAATGCACCCAAAACTCCTGCACAAAATTGCCTCACATTTTCTTGGTAAATATATGAAACGATGGGTAAAATAAACAAAAGGATACTGAAAATATTGATAGCAATCGATTTCATGTCCAATCCTGCGAAGGAAAAAATGCAATAATTGAAAAAAAAAAACAGAGAAGAAGAAATAAATAATGATAATGTAAGCGGATTTTGACCATGAGTGAACGAGCTTAAAAAGAAACAATATTTGTTTCTGGTCCCAAACAAGAAAAGATCAGGGGAAACTTGCACTTTTGAAGGAAGAAAAATTGCAGGGATACAAAGACAGTCCAAGTACATTTCAGTTTTCCACACATTTTCTTTTACACAAGAAGTTTGTTTCTCACGTACCCCTATCTTCTGTCTGTGCTGGTGCCATTGTTGATTGTGTTGATTCTAAATAATAGTCTGGTGTTTCAAGTTATGTTCACCCGCAGGCGAGATTTTGACTTCCTCTTTGTTTTAAAGGGTATATTCCCTAGAGAGCGTATTGTAGACTCTAGTCGACGTTGAGTGGTACGTTCAACGACAACCAAGCACAAGAAGTTCACGACTTGGAGGCATGTGACGCCAAAAACGTTTCCTTACTTCGTGGGCACATTGAACAAACATGTTGTACTTTGCGTGACACGTATGCGTTAAAATATACGAATGCTTATAAGTGATCTCGATAGGGAGTCCTTATTTAAAGTCTGTCCCTCTGCCCTTATGTTTTCGGTCACTTCAATCAAGGTTTGCAACTGCTGCTTCAGGGCCAAGAAAAAATAGAAAAATCTTGGAAAAAAGCGCTTGCAGAAAAGGTGAGAAGCACTCTTTGTAGTGGTTGCTGATTGCAGTGCATGGATCGCCGAGACCCGTCAAATGATCAAACATTGAGACCCGCACACACACACACCAAAAAGTAAACTCGTCACATTTTCATTTTTCTTACTTGAACAGTCACAAATTACTGATCAGTACTACTAAAAACAACAGCCGCCGAAAAAATTAAAAGAAGTTTTTCACACTTCAGGCAATACACCAAACAAAGAAAAAAAAGATACAATGAGTACAGAAAATAAGAAAACATTGGAAGCATTGAAGCGCCTTGCTATGACACTTAATGATCTCAATGAGATTCCAAGTTCAGATGAGGCAGCAGCTTTATCTCATTGGCGTGAACTTCCGGAACAAGTTGAAACATCCTACACCATGATGCAAGATGGCGCCTCGCTTGTAGAAGCAACGTCTACAAAGTATACTTTAGTGGGTGCAATTGATCTTGACGAGGGAGCCAAATTGGCAAGTGATCTACTGAAGGGTATTCAATTGATTGCTGCTGGTGCTTTTGTAATTTGTAACGATAAGGATCACGTGGGCTGTAGCCGATCGGCACGACATTATGCGAGACAGTCAGCAAGATCAATTGTATCTACTACTATTTCACTAATAGAAGCATTCCTATGCAAAGAATCTTGGTCGAATCAAGATGTTGGTGCACAAAAAACAGGTGCTGTATGGTCGTCATGCCAAGCACTTCAAAAAATGCCCAAGGGTAATCGTACATCTATGCGACGTGATCTATTGACATGGGCCATGGAATGTAATGAAACAATGCAAGAATTTACAGAAATGGTAGAATTGGGAGCAACATCTTCTAGTGAGAACCAAGACGATAATGATGCTGAAGCGTGGGATGATTTTTGCGGAGGAGATGATGACCAATACACAGAGCTAGAATTACACATTGCAGAAGCATGTGTAGCTCTCATCAAATGTTCTAGAGGAACATTGAATGTTGCATTAAAGGCATGCGAATGTGCTGGAGAAGCAATAACTCAATCAAAGTCAGCAGGCAATCAGGATCGAATGAAAGCTATACTGTATTGGATCAATTCCCTGTTTGATGCTGCACGTCTCGTTGGTGAGGGTGTGACCGAGCTAGGGACACTTTTGTATCCTCCACTTGAATTAAAGAAGAAGGATACTGATGATTGTGCGTTGGTAAAGCAACTTGTTGCACAACGAGATGCAATAGTCAGACTCCACGAAATGTGTCTGGATGCAACACCTAAAGGGCAACAAGAGTCGCTCAATTTGACGGAAGAGATCACTGAATTGTCATCCAAACTGAAAACTGCAGCACAACGGCGCTTCGATGAAGCGGAAAAAGCCATCAGAGTAGCGATTAGCAGATAAGACGCAATCTGTCGTCACGAGTGTAGTCCTTCATCCACTTTTTTAGAATTGAAAATGTTTATATGTGGTTGTTGAAATTTTAATTGTGTATCTAGATGACAGTCCACTTATTCGGAACTGTCATGAAATATCGCTCCATCGCATTTGTAAAACGAGCCTTGTATAAAGGAGGTTGGATAATTGTAGGAGCCTCGCTACCAACAACCATGGGCAAACTTTTACCAACTCTCTCCATCTGTTTTAGAATATCATACTGTCTCATAAAATCAATGATGCCTACAACAAGTTCCATTCGTTCTTCGTCAATACCTACTAGAATGGAGTAATCCAACACATTGATAATAGAAAGAAATAAAGTGTCATTGAGAACGCTCATATGGAAGACAGCTTTGGCTCGATCGGTCAATGGCAGCGGCCTACCCGCTGTAAATTCCAGAAAATCACCATCCAATAGTGTCGACACCAAGGTCGTTGGTTCATACGCCCTGTCGCGAAGTTGAACTTCTACTTCATTCTCAACATCCTCGCCTGAAGAATTGTGATCATCATATTGTCTACTAGACAATTCGGAATCTGACAAATTACGTGACAAACCCTCACGAGTAACAACTTCGGTGGCTGCAACCTTGTCTTTTGCAAAGCGGCCGCGTAATGAGCCTTTCAAGTCGAAAACTTTAGATATCTTCTTCCCATAGAAAATATTTTGCATTACAGCCACTTGTTCCATTGTACGTTTGCCAGTGACTCGGTCATGAGAACCAATTTGATAAACTCCAACAATTTTGCATAGCACTGTTGGTAAGCCATGAAAGAAAGCCTTGCTTAGGTATTCAAAGTAAGCAGGTGCGCAGTCTAAAAACATTTGAAGTTCGGTTCTTGAAATGTACTTAATCACGAAGCGCTCATCAGCAGTTCGAGCAAAACTAGCTCCACTCTTCCCACCACTGGCAGCCCAGGGTTGCGAGGATGATAAACTTTGGATAAAGCACTTTTCAACATCTAGATTGCGTGGCGTGTGCGAAGAGGCTTGTGATGCTGTGCTGCTTGAAGAGGACAGCTGGTCTTTGGGCGTCAGAAAAGCCTGCCGAACCGCATGGAACTGCGTAGCCCAATATGCCGTGCACACAAACTTGCATGTTTGCTGTCCTTTTTCATCATAATCACGAAATGTATGTTTGATATGGCTTTTGTTCCTGACGAGCATACGTCGTTCAATATCTTTCTTCTCACTAGAAGGAGTCACCGAGCCCGAAGCATTCGATGCCGTCGAACTTTGTCGCCGATGGGTTGGGCGTGGTAACACGGATCCAGATGAAGAATCTTGTCCCGTTGAGTGGATATTAGCATCAGCAATGTCACCGTCAGGTGCACCCTCGGTTTTGGAGAATTGCTGGAACTGCTTGGTATATTCCGCGGACGATAACGAATATGCAATAACGGTGCTAGGCTGCTCGTCAAACACAGGGACAATAATACCTCCAACTCCGACCTCAAGTCGTGGTCTTCCCTCCTGAAATAGGCCCAGGTTAACCATATAAGGATCTGTCTCTCTACCTACTCTGTTGAAGAATCGGTTGATAGCAGATTTGACAGCTCCGCCTGGAGTGTTAATGGCTTTGTTTCTAGACATGCTTGGCACTGGGGATGGCTCTCGGCCACGTCTGATCTTTGTTTCTTGATCAGAGGTATGCTGTTGAGCTGGGGTCCCAAGAGATTTTCTTGGCCGTCCTCGAGTTGTGTCCGTCTCGTGATCAGCTAATCTTCGTCGGGATGCAAGCACATCTGCGTCAATACCATCGGTTGCAAATTCAGCATCATCAAAATCATCATCGTGGAATTCCCGACTATCATGGCGAAAGCTCTTTTCACTTCCTGGAATCAAAGGCAATGCCGTCATAGTATCCGTTGCATTGTATTGACTATATAAGTCATGAAGCTGACGAAGCCGGCGCATACTTTCAATCAATGCATCGCCTGCACCTCCATCGCCAACGATATTTGGCACTATATCACCACGTTGCCCTCCAGAGGGCGCCGAGGCTGCAAGTTTCTTCATTGCAGTAATAGCTTCTCCGACAGCACTGATTCGTTCGTTCCAGGCCGACGTGAGCATAAAGAGGTACCTCCTGGCGTACCACGGGAATCGAAAGAGCGCTTCATTAACTGAAAGGACTGTGCCATGTGACAAACTCCGACCCAACTTTTCGGATACCGAGGCAATTTTTTCCTGTAAAGTTTTTGCGGCATGATCCACTTCCGATCCGATCGTACCTAGCTCTGCAAGGACAGTCTGAAGATGTTCAGGGCGGTTAGCAGCTGAACCAAATAGAGACCTTGCTTCTCTGGACACCTTTTCAATGTGTTTATCAAAAGCAACAAATAGTTCGGCAGAAGCTGTAGCGATTTGTTCTAGATGGTGGAGTGCTTCGATCCGATGGAAGGAGTCGTCGATTGGAAGATGACGCCGAACGAACACTCCAAATGATTTGACATTTTCATACGTGAAACGTGCTGCCAACCTCCCACAACCAAAATATAAAGTGGCAGCAGATTGCATCTGGCATGAGCATCCATGATCTGGTGAATTCATCTCAGCATCTCGATTATAAAAGGAGCATTCAAGAAATTTTCCAAAAGAATATTTCCATGTATCTTCAGAAATGTACACTAGAGGTGTCACGACCTTGGCGCAGTTTGTGCAGTACGTCCAAGTTGCTATTGCCTCCTCAAATTCTTCTTCAACCGGTGGCCTTTTCTTAGTTTGTGGAGGGGGAGGCAAAGGGTCATCCATTTGTTCAACCTAAAAATAAGTTTTAAAATGAATTGAGTGTTAGAAGCTGAGTCTGTTCGAGTGTACTAGATTTTGCATTCTTCAAGCAGTAGATGTCTTACCGTAATGTTGATTAGTCCATCGTTGTGTATGAATGACAGTGAGTGGTCTAAGACCGACTTTTTGCAAGTAGAATTCTGGCATTTTAAGGACAAATTAAAGCAAGAGTCTCTCAAAAATTGCCCAAGCGAAACGTCCTGGAGAGAGTAGCAGCATATCCCCTTAACCTCTGCGGGACAGCATTGAGTTTTGTCTGCCATCCAAACGGAAGTGATAAGTATTGACTGGTGATCAAATGCTGTAACTTGGCCTGAAATGGATCGTTGAGATGGTTCGTTGGATCTTCCATTCCATGGTCGGACCTTTCGCCCGTTGGGAGGGCTTCCATAGTCCACACAAAGCGACGAACTGAACAAGTTCTCTGGTCGAACTTTGAACGAGTTTGGAAGCTTTGCGCAACGTTCTTTTAGGTAGCTAGTTTCAAGTCTAAGATTGTACGCTACATAGATGAGAAAGCGCAATATTCTTTTGACCTGTTTAAGAGCGATACGGCTAGCACCTCTCAAAACAACTGTACAACCCAAATCCTTGGGACAGCCTTCTAGCATCACAAAGGTCTGCGCCACACCTCTCTTGGCTAACCCTTTCTTTACGGCTTCACTTCCATCGAGAACACTCTGGCCCAAGACATTGGCTGCAAGAGCCGCCTGGCGATCTTGATTACTTAGTTTGGTGTCTTTCAAAAGATCTTGAATTACTTTTGGGTTGGAACTTAACAGCCTATTTCTTGTTCCTTTTTGTTGAGACTGAGTATCCTTATCTACCCATTTTTCATTGTCTCGAAAGGTGACCAGACGGAATCTTTTGCATTTTCCAAGCACATTTTCTCCAAACGTATTCATAACATGATCCGTAGAACTGATGATGGTTGCACCAGTTTGTCGTGAGATCCGACTCATCAAGGTGGATTTAACTTGTTGGATAAGCACTACACGCGCCTTTAATAATAGTTCCAATGCTTTCCGAGACACAGACTTGCCAACCAAAAGTAAATCTGGTTTGTGTCTCAGAATTTTAGCAACTAAAATTTCCATATACTTTTCTTCTTGTTCCATGAGCGTATCTAACGATGCGATTCGATTTTCTGTCCGAGTAAACTCAATCCCACCACTCAGTAGCATGATGCGTGGGTTTTCAATCTCTCGTGCCATGCGTTTATGACTGACATTTTTGCGAAACACAACACCTGACATGTACGCACAATCCTTGTAAGACCCCCCAGGGATAGTTTTCAGTTTGCAGTAAGGACGAATATCCAACAAATCGCCCCTCTTAACATTCGGATTGACAGTGGCACAGCAACGTGTAGCCAAGGCCATGAGTTTGTTAAGCCATTGCTTTTGCAGTCTCGGATATTCCTGTAGGAGCAATGGCGCCTCCGTTTTCAAAAGTTGTTTACCAAGCTTTTCCAATTGTGAAGCTGCCAAGAGTCCTAAATGATTGCAATGGGCAGCTGGCTGTGGTTTCTTGGCAGCAGCTGCAGCCGTTTCTTCTGCATCTCTAGAAAATGTCATTTTGGGTGTGAGGGACGACGAGAGTTGCAATTCAATAGCCATTTCCTCTTGGAATTGATCAATGGATAGTGGAACGTCGTGAGCTGCAGAGGAATTAGGATCTTCATCATTTGAAGCTGCAGGTGCGGGAGAATTATTGTTTGAAAGTCTTTGTGCTAACCGTCCTGCCAAACCCGGTTTCACTACTTTATTATTTTCAGACCCCCCAGATGGCGACTCTTTCTGTGCTTCTCCTTCCTTTTTTTGTTGCTGTTGAGGGGCTTCTTCCAAATGTTGAGCAAGGCGATCCAATGGATTTTGAATTTTTTCTTGTTGCTCATTTTGTTGTTGAGATTGTCGTTTGCTTAAAGTCGAAATAACACTATTGTCTTTTCCCTTTAGTTGTTGTTCAAGTGTTGCTTGAACAGAACTACCTTGCGGTACAAGTTTCTGGTGGTTAGGTGACAAGGACGATGGCATGTCACTGGATGTAGGCAACAAGAGTAAATTGTTGTTGATAGTGGATTGCGTCGACGGTGGGCTACCTTTTGACGCTGACTCTGCGAGGGCGCCTTTCGATCCCTTGGCGCCATCTCCTCCTTTTAACAACGGGTATTCATTGTTTAACGAAGAGTCTCTCTTATGAGTTGGCGGAAGTGGCGATGCGCTACTGGTACGATTCAAGCTAGCTGCACTACCAGAGCGCTTGTGAGTGGGTGCTCCACTTCCACCCGCTGTTCCAGACCCACTTCCTTTGCTATCTACCCCAGGACTTTCTGGTCTCCCCCCACCTCTTGTTGACACTGCCGTAGGAGCAGGTGATACTTGTTCCTCCAACAAAGGTAACGGTGAGTTTTCAAAGCACATTTTACACGCTCGAATAGTTTTACCCTCCACATCTTCCAACTCACAACCTGGTGGAAGTTCTACAAAGTAGGCTGAACACGAGGAGCAAAACACTTGCCCGCACAATCGGCAATGGTGCCGCCTCCGAAAAACTGTAAATGGAACATCACATGCATAACAATGCTTACAAAGTTGATCAGGCATCCAATGTTCCCGGTCATCACCTTGAGATTTTTGTTTGAGAAACGAAAATGACTTCATGGTTGTTGTCGTTGTGGCTGTAGATGTTGTGTTTGATTCCGTGTTGGGCAACGATGATGATGGTGTTCCTTCAGCTCCTTCCGCACTGTTTTTTCCATTCGTACCATTAGACCCATCATTTGCCGAGTTGGTAGAAGATGAAGAAAAGGGTGTACGAGATGGTAATAGATAACTTGCGGCTGTACCTGCATTGGAGTGGGACGCAGCAGCATTTTTGTTGCTACCATCGTTAGTTGATACTTGTCTTCCATCGACCCATTCACGTCGCTGTTGGTCATCCCATTCATAGAATGACGAATCGTGACGTTTGATGGCTTCTTGTGTACTACTTTTATTGTTACTACTCCCCAACGATGAAACTTGAATCGATCTGTTATTGTTGTTGGCTTGGTGGTGGCGTTTCTCTCTTTCTTTCTGTTGATATTTCGATTGATTATTACGGTCACCAGAGGAAGTTACAGACGGAGTTTTCCATAAGTCTTTCTCATCTTGAGTTTCCCAATATACATCGTCTTCTTTCTGTACAACTTGACTTGTTGCATTTGACTTTTTCGCCATACGGGGATTGCTGTTCCCAAACAATAGAATAGGAACATCCTGTTCTTCCTCAAGCAAATCTCTATCTTCGCCCTCCTCTTGTTCCAAGGCAGGGCCATTATTAATATTTGTGCCATAGGTAGGAAACTGCGTTAGCAATTTATCTGCTGCCTCATCTTCATTTTCAGTTAAATTCGCTGTATCTTCATCACTCAAAACGGAAGAGTATTGCTTTTTGGATGAATGTCCATCTCCTTCACTGCCGACAACTGTATGCCATATATTATTCAGCATTGTCGTGGTTGGCTGTGGTGCTGTGACTTTGGTGTTTGGTTTGTTCTCATGGGGATGATCTACCAACAACTAACAGTCAGTCTCTTGATGTAACATCATGAGTTTTGAACGAGAACAGGGTCAGCAGTTGGTCAGGCGTGGGACAGGACTGCGGGATATCATTTCCCAGATTGCCTCTTTTTCCTCCCCTCAAAGAAGTTCCCGAAAATTCTTGCTTGCCGGCGTTGACTTTTGGTCGAACAGGTCGAATACAGTATCGTATTTCCACGTACAAAGTCTACGTAGGAATACGAAGGGAGTTTCCGTTACTGGAGTTCGGCTAAGCGACTCCAACTCCTTGACTACTACTCTGTACCGGTAGGACCCGCATACCATGTGTTGTGATCTTACCTGGGATAGCTTGTGGGATCGATCCTTATGTTGTACTCACCCGCTCCCGATCTGTTCATCTTCCGTCTCTCAGAAGAAGACAGATAGAACTGACCGATAGTCTCTACTGTAATAATTCAACATTCGAACACACTGCTGTACAATATTTGATGAGCATTACAACACTCCAAAAAGTACTACTATTTGTTTCGATAATGAATTTTAGAATTACTAAGTTGTAATAAGAATATAAGCGCTACCTTAAAAATAGTCATCGCTACCACCACATAAAAAATAATGAAAAAACTAAATACATTGACTCCTGCTTATTGCCTCTCTAGCTAAATGGAAAGCAGACCAAGAGTTTTTCGATAGACAACAACAATCGACATGGACGTCGAAAGGATCCCAATCAGAATCAAAAATAGAGTAATGATTGAAGAATAATTTGTCACGTAACCAGACATGATTGGAAATAGGATGCGGGCAGCTGAACCCGACGATGCAAACCATCCCATTAATGTTCCTTGCTTTCTTCGTCCGACAACTGTAAATATCAAGCCAAGCAAAAAAAGATCAATTTATTAGAAACAGTCACTCCATGGACCAACCACCATCTCAATCGATGACCAAATTTTAAAGCAAATCCAGTTGATTTTAACTTACTTTTGGAAAACATTCCAATAACAGCTGTATGGCCGATAGGATATCCCACCGAGTACATCATAAACATGGCAAGAAAATATTTCCATACTTCATTCTCGTTCGTGTCCTCGGATACAAAACATAAACTAAGCATACATCCAACCATTACCGCCATACCTCCTGTAATCAATTGGACGTCTGTGAAATATTCCGAAAGTTGTGCCATGCAAAGTAGAGCAACGACTCCAATAGTACCACATGTGGCAACGATGGATCCAGCTACTTCAGATGACATACCAAAGTGTGTATCAGCATAGTTAATACCCATAGTTTCAAACGATGCTATTGATCCTTTTGTGGCAACATTTAGTAACATACAACCCAAAAGACATGCATCGTAGGTAGTTAGCCCAATCCAAGTAGTTGTGTTGGCAAGTTCATCAATAAGAGTTCGGCGTTTGGATTTGGGCAAAAAATCATTCGAAGACTTCTTGGATGATCGTTCTCGATCTTGGAACACAAAAATCAAGAGTATAAGCGTGATGAAACAAATCACAAACATAAAGTATGCTGGAGCAGTAAACTTGTTCAACTGGAAAATACCCATTTCGTAAGATTCGTCTTGAATGACGTGTGAAAATAGTGCCCCAAAGAATGGTGTGACTGTAAATCCACCATATTGGACTGCTGTCGTGATTGCCATGTATTTAGTTCTTTGCCTTGTGGCAGTGACCTCGGCCACAAAGGCACGAGTCACGCCCAAGGTCCCACTTCCAATACCCAACATAGTTTGTGCTATAATGAGGAATTCTTTCTTTCCCACAACAGGAATTTGAGCATATGCCAATGTTCCGACCGTCAAGATAAACGTGGACAACATTAATGTCTTTTGGTACCCATAAGTCACAGACCAAGATCCGAAGACAGGACTGACAATGATGCGGCCGAACGAAAAGGAGGCTACAGCATAACCAAGAGTGACAGTAGTCCCTCCAAGAGATTCGACCAACGGCCACATGGTGGGAAACATAACTCCACGTGACATATCGCCAATAAGAATAACTCCGCATACGATTAAATATCCAAGAGGATCATGAATACCCTCAGCCGTTTGCGTACTGGAGATAGATCCCATCCCAGCAACACTTTCGAGATCAGCATGCTTGGGTGGTCCCATGCCGTCATTGTTGGTATTTTGGTTTTGATCGATCCTATCTAACGAATCCAAGGAAGCTGGGTTGGCACCTGCAAGTTCCAGAGTTACATACGGTGTTTCTGACTTGGACATGTTTATAACATAGGCTTTGATACGATGAAGGAAAGTGCAATTCTACCTTGCGTGAATGAGAGAGAGAAGCGGAACAGGTGCTGCATACAACAGAAAATTAAAAAATGCAGCAAGAGGGGAGGGGTGAAAAGATCAGTTTATTTCTCGCCTGTGTTTTTCTCAATACAGAAAGTCTCTTTCGAAACAAATGACGAGGGTTCAGATTTAAGGATACAAGGTACGTCTAATATACAATAATACTATGGATACGACATTTTATTTCGAAACCAGTACATATATCAATGATTATGACAAACAACACTTTGTTTCAAATAATATTATTATGATCTTGGGCTTGGATTTATAAATCAAGAACACCTTATAATAGGTTCAATAAGTATCTAAATTACAACAAAGAGTTGGTATGAAAATTTCACATATATACAGAAAATAATATTCTGGTTTTTGTTAATTACAAATGTAGCTGAATCTCATTATATATAAACTACGATTTACTATACTCAGTACCTTGGACAGTCTTGTGTTATTACCTGTGAACAATAATACAACGGTCAATTTTAGGTATGGCTGGGTACCAATAATTTTCACAGTAGACTGGATGATAAGATCGATTCTACGGATTCCTATTCTACTCCGATGACGATTGTTTTGTCCGTTGGAATAAACACATTAAATCTAAATCTAAGTTTGTCCAATGTACGTGAATATAAATTTTCTACCAGGTAGTGATCGTTGTCACCAAATTTCCATCGTATCATATCTATTAGATTTTGTGTTGTTGTGCTTCCCGAAACGCGAGGCTGGCGGAAAGATCTCATCTCTGGCCTTGCTCTGGCAGCAGGGAGCATCGAGGCACAAACAAGCAAGCAAAGAAAAGACCGACAACACGGACAACCCAAAGTGGCATTATAATAACAGTTGTCGCAAGACATAGAAAGATCTAGAAGGACAAGGGAGACAACGAGCAGAATAACCAAAACAGCAATGGCGGAGGTATCTGCTCCTTCAACGGCCCCATCGCCGTTCAGTCATATTCCGGGTCGTCCATCATTTCGTTCGTCCGCGCTAAACGCTGTAGCAATGGTTCCGTTGCTAAGTACGAACAAGGAAGGTGGAGAGAACAACAGCCATTCCTCCATGTCCTTCAAATTATTACTAGAATCATTGAAGCGATATGCTAGTTCGAGGGGAAATGACGGCAACATGGCTGAGGTGCCACTCGATACACCTGCCAATACAATGGATGATTTGTTAGTTGTTGTTCCCAATGCACAATTGACACGACCGGGAGATTGGCGGTACGATCAAACACCACTTCGTAGCTTTCACTGGGGAAACGGATGCCAACGCATGCTTTGCTTCGATGGACGTCCGCATAAGAGTCGCATGGCCCATGACCGATTGCTCAATAGTGTTGTTGGAAGGGATTGGATTGATATCATGCCATCACGACGAACAGCTGCAGTGGTGGGAGTATTGAATATGAAGGATATCCCTAATTTGGAAGCCTTTGCAAAAGCCCAACATGAATTGCAGCAGTGGGCTGAGCGATATTCAACTCCACCTTACGAAGTTACTGCTCATGGACGAAATTTTGCTCGTGATGGTGTCGTTCAACGACTCTTTGTGTTTGATTCGTTTGACGAAGAGTGTCAAAAACGAATTGATTTAACCAAATTGGGCTCCAGTATGATTGCTTTCCCACCCTCCGATGATGCTCACCATCATATGATGGACTTACATCTCAACGTGGTTTTGAATGATTTAGCCGTAGCGATCTTTCGACAATTAGAAACGAAAATTCAAGAATCAGATTCCGTCGGACGGAATACATCACCATCACTTTCCTTTAATGTGGGGTCTAATCGAAATCAGAATAAGAAACCCGATGGGCCAGTAAATTCCAATGCTATGAGTATCAAACATATCGCATCTGTCGTCAACCCTGAGAACCAACTGGCAGCGGCGGTACAACCTGAAGAAGAGGAAGCAGCGAAAAACCCTGTTAAAAACGCACGCAAAGCATTCTCCGGTTTGGCGGAATCGGCTGGCAAATTAATCAATACGAACAAGAAACAAGGGTCTGCTCCTCAATTGTTGACACCCTTAGACGACGTATGGGATCCATCAGAATTAAGCCCTAGAGATGCGGAAGCTATGAAGAAACGTGATGTTGGTCGACGTGAAAAACTTGCTGCTGACTTGTCTTTGTTGGCAGGATCACCAATTGATGCCTACGAACGATACACACGTGCTGCTGAGCTGACGAAGGAAGCTCATGATCCCCTTTGGTATACAGCTTCACTTCAGGGGTGCGCTGCAGCCTTTTGTGCTATGGCTGAGTGTGGTGGTCATTGCGTTGATGAATATCTCAATAATAACTTTCAATTCCCCGAAGACATAATGGCGTTAGCATGCGAAGAGAAAGATGTAAGCGGTGGACGGAAACCCACCCCTCTTGTTATTGACAAAAGTAAAACTACATTGCCTGCTGCAGTCTTTGCCTTATGTGAAGAAGCACTCAGTATTACTAATCGTCATCCGAAGTTAGCGGCATTTCATGCTGAGTTACTTCTGAAATTAGCTTGGTATACAGCGGAAATGGAAGCTAGTCATCTCCGATGTCTTTGGGGACAGGGTGAAGCGTGCTATGAGGGTGATGTTGGTGAGCCTAAACGCTGGGAACGAACAACCGTTTCAAAATTTAATCTGGACGCTCTCAAAAGCAAAGAAGGAAAGGAATTACTCTCCACTCATACATTTGCAAGATGTCAGAAATGGACGGACCTCATGCACCGAGCTGTATCGACAGGTGCACTTGATCCGAGGACACGTGCAGATGTTGCTGCCGCTTGCGCGCGTATGTGCTTAGTAGGGATGAAGGCGACAGAATGGCGGGACGGGGAAGCGCATCGATTACAATTGAATCGCAAGGCTGCATTTTGTACAGTCGTCGCCGCAGAAGCGTTATCACAGTGTCAGGATGACTCTCGCGCCGGAAGTTTGTGGCTCGCTGCATGCCAAGCATATACTCGGACGGGGAACACCTACGAAGATGGTGCTCACTACGGTTGGGCCACTTTGAGAGCTTCTGTACTACATGCCTTGAGTCAGCAGCATGATCATATTTCAGCAGAAGCAGGTGAGTTTCAATATCCGTGTTCGTTGATATCACCAACGGGAAGTTGTGTCTAACATTTTCGTGCTTTCTTCTTCTTTTTGAAATCATTCGTAGCGGTGGAGTTGCTCTTAGCGCTCTTGAGCGGAGTGTCCGCAGACAGGGCGAGCGATGCAGTGATTCATGACCGAATAGCTTCTTCTGATGACGCCGGTAGCGTTGTGCCCATGTCGGACGATAGTCGCCACAGCTTGGCAAGCCACCATAATTCGGGGCATGGTAGTGTTAGCATTGGTGAAGGTAGACCTATTCCCGACGAATCGCCTGTTCCTACGTATGGTTCAAGGAAGTCATCTACTAGTCGCACTTTCTTCAACAGTGCGACAGCAACATCATCGCTTCTGACTGTGGCCCAGTCGAAGTGGACAGATGACGAGCCGATTCCTTCTCTGCCACTCCCTTTAGTTGACCCCAATCATATTGCCATGGGATCGCGCCACGGAACAATGGATGCGTCACTTTCCAGGTCTCTTATCTCATTAAACTCAGTGTTACCAAAGATCCATGCCGATAGTTGTGGAATGGCACAAAAACGATGCCTTGCTCTCATTGCAGACCTTCGGCAGGAAATGCCTACCATATCTGCCCTCTACAATGATAGTTTGCAAAAAGAAACGTTTCCAATATATGGATCCAGCGCTACTTCCGTTCCTCCTCCGCTCCAGATTGTTTCAGCCAAAGCGGTCAAATCAGAATCCCATTTGTTGTTGGAACGATCCAAAGCTGCTGGATTCTCTGGGAGAGCAACAGGGGTGATGGCTACCTTTTTTAACCCATTTGACAATAAAAAGAAACAGGCAGAAAAGAAGGTTCAACCCACGCTTGTAGCTGAAGGTGAAGAGCGCGCTGTACTTATTGAATTTGCGAACTGCTTGTCGGTCCCGCTCGCAATCCCCAGTTGTCAAGTTGAATTCAAAGTTAGAGACAGTGACCGCATCAAAGCTCCTCCTCTATCATTTGTTGTACCTGCAAAAGCGACGAACTTTGCAGTTCATTTCCCTTTCTTTGTTTTAGACACATCGGCATCGGCGAAAGACAAAGGTGCCACATCTTCGACCAAAACAAACGACGATGACGAGGAAGAGTCTGTTGTCATCGATGTTTTCGAAGTCATTGGGCTCCGAGCGACTTGCTTGAACCGTTCATTCTTTATACCCATCGGCGAATCCGAACACCAGCAAAACCCCCAAGACGATACGGCCGAATCTCTGGAAAAACAGGTTCCAGATGCCGCATCGGTGTATCAGAAAAGTAATCACAACAAACCAAAGAAAAAAGAAGAGCAGACAAGACCCGCCTTTGAGGCTGTCCCTTCACAGCCTCACCTTCATGTCTCATTCACAACCTCGCAGACACCCATTGAAGATGGAACAACGGTGCCGGTTCATTTGTCTGATGGTGAAATCTTCACCATCCCCTCGTTCCGACTACAGAATGATTTTGGGCCCAGTGGGATGGGAATAATGGAACGTCTTCAAATTGTTGGCGTAGGTCTTCCTGGTTTGCCAGAAGAAATTCTCTATGATACAGACGAGATGGCAGCTGCTCAAGAAGAAGAGGAAATGACGGACTCCGATGATGGAGAAGACGAGTCTACCGATTTCGAAGAATTGATGGAAGCAGATGGATTACCTCCGCTCAAAATGAAGGCTATCTGCGAGGGGCTGTCGCTTGAGAATATCAATGACAAAAGCAAAGCAACAGGAAGCACTGTAATGTTCCAAGTTGCAGCCACTCATGATATGGGAAACCAGCTTGCCAACGGTGGAAATGTCCGCATTCGATTCCGTTACCGAGGACGTTCTCCAAACCCCGCGACAGAGATTTGGCGTAAGCGAGAAGTTAGTCTTCGCATCATTCGAGTCAAAGGTCCCAGAATATCGTCCCTCACTTTTAGGTCTGATCTGAGTTGGGGTAGTTCCTATTCTGAACTCTGCCAGAGCCTTGCAAAGCAAAAAATCCAACGAGAGCAAGTAGTAACGTCGGATCGTGCAGCAGCACTAGGTAACAAAGAGACCCCTCCAGCTCCAGCATTAGAATATGCGGAAGAGACGGAAGCTAAGATCGAAGACTCCGTCCTAAACCGCGTAGGTTTAGACACGGGTGTGCATGTGTCGGGTAACGACGTCGTCGTCCTCATGGCCGTTGCAAACGAAACGAATTCTACCATTATTCTTTCTAATCGCAAGGGATTGGTCGGAGGGTTTGAAGGCAGCCCAATGCCAACAGTACGAGTAACTTCTGGTGTAAGTGTGAAAATCCCTGTTGTCATTCCACGCATTGAACGTATTGCTGATGACGACACAGTCGCCGACATAGCAACAGAGTTAGTTGCCCGCACAGCACTACAATGGGAGACAGAAGCTGTGGACGAAGATGGCAACAAAAACGAAGAAGCTCGCAACCGTCGACGTCGTCAAGGTCGTGTCCGTATTCCATCTCGTTGTCTAAGGGAGATTATTGCAGAACACCAATCTTTTGCAGCCCGAATCTGCAAGCCTCCGGTCTCGATAAAGGTGAGCGTTACGGGCAAGAGCACTGGCCTTGGTCCCGAAAAACAGCTAATGGTCTCTCCAGGAACACCTCTCGATGCTCATGTCGAGATGGAAACAGCCGATTGGGTACCAAAGGAAATAATGGCAAACTGTACAGTCACAGTTGAATTTTGCTGTGCGAGAAAAGGTGATACAATGGGACGTGATAATGGTGCCCGGCCGTACATTTGGTGTGGTCAAGTGATGCGAAAGATGGGTGCAAACGATACAGACAAACACCATCGTGCTAGAATTGCTTTCATGGAAAGTGGAACTTTTCTAGTTTCTGCATGCGCCCACGTTTGTAATAGGAATGGAACAGGCACTGAAGAGACGTGGTGGGCACCGCAGGCAGAGAATGTCCAGGTATCCCTGCCTACTCCATCCGCGTAATCGATAATGTTTCAAAGAATTTCACCAGAATCAACTTATTACACCATAGTCGCCTAATGCACGAGCAAATAAACGAGCAGATTATTTCATCCAAACTTGATTCCATATCCAATTGAAATTGAAATCATAATGTTCGTTTTCTGCTCAAGCGTAGTCAGAATGGATACACAAAACTCCCTCGAATGGTACATTTGTGCTCATTGGAAATATTTCTAAAATTTACAATTCAGTTGTTATCGTCAACAAAAAAGCCTTGTGACAGTTAATTCATTTGAAAGATAGAGTCGCCTGGGAGCGGTTTATTTATATCTTCTTCGCTCAGATAGCCGGTTTCTTCATCATGGAAATGTTCGTCATTTTTGGATTCAACATCGTGGGTTTGATTCAGATTTTCTCGGTTTTGTTCACTCTCTTGCTGCTTCGAAGCTGTCGGAATGAGTTGCCCATTTTCTTCAAATTCTTTTGCCGTTGCTTCAGTGTGAGAAGTGTCACAATATTTCAGAATCGTTTTTTCAACTTTGACTTCATTCTTGTCACAGCGCTCGCCAGAGGTTTCGTTATTTTGTGAGTAAAATACATATCCGAGCACACAAATAAAAGCGAATAACCAACAAGCAACAAAAATGAAACCAATCTTGGCAGTCGTCGACATTTCGGCTGTCTCAGGTTCACACGGCTCGCTACAACGGATCAATACACCAGAAAAGTCAATGTCCAGGCTACATTCATATTTATCATCAAGTTTATAGTTCACCCCCCAGTTAGCGTCGCTAATGCATATACTTCCACTTGTTGACCAGTATGCTTCACAAAAGCTACGAGAACACTTTTTTCCACTTTCGTATGTGAAAGGATAGTCCTTTGAAAGATTTGAGACCTCGTGATCTTTCTTATCAGTGTCATAGGTATGGTATTTGTCTGCAGTCTCGGCAACAACTTTTACAGCGCATACCTGTACGAAGACAAGAAATAACGCGATGACTCTGCAGCTTGCCATTGTGATGTGTATGATGATAGTCTTTTGTTTTCAATCTTCAATCTATAGTGATACTATACTAATGCTTCTGTTTTTTTTTGTCTGTGAATAGGTTGATCACTTTTACCCGGATAGGAAATACATGAATACTATAGCTAAAGGAGTTAGTTAATAAATACCTCTAGTTACTGAGAGTTCTGGATGAGGACTTCAGAGAGATCTTTTCCGCAAAGACTAGCAAAAAAATCTTCATGATGTTTTTTTCGGAAAATGTCTCTGTTCTACTCACATCTTGCTGATGTCAAGTATGTACAATAAAGAAGATACAGAACATGGTACAGTAGGACACAAGATCTATTGCTACTGTCTTTACCAGAGCGAGTATTATTTACTAGGAGTAGTTCATACCGAAAATAGAACCTACAACCCATCCTACAAAAAAGAACAGATTGAACCTTTTGTTACTATCATCGTCAAAATCCAGGAGTTGTGTTGTTTCTAGAATTCATCTTTTACAACGACTACTGGTACTATTGTCTGTAAACTGGGATCTTGATACAGTATAAATTTCACGTACCTTTCGTGTCAAATCAGTTTCTTGCAACCAGAAAGCCGTTCAAATGTACATACGCAAATGTTTCGTAGAATTAGTAGACACGTCATTAGCTCCTAAGTAATGTAATTTTACTTAACATCGCACGTAGAATCCTACGTGTTGATATACCAGATGGAACATAAAAACTCTCACATTTTATGAAAATTACGTAAAGTAGTCAAAGAAACAATGCTGGTGGTAACAGGAGTAATTATTTTAATATTATTTTTAGCCCATATCAGATCCATTGTCAACTAGATCATCATTACCAGTTTCCTGGTCATCCATGTCTACATTGATTATTATATTTTGGTCTTCATCTACAGACATGAGATCAACAATTGTTGCATCTCAGAAAAGCTTCCCCCTGTTCCTCCACAAGCCTATTACCACCTTCATCCTTTACAATTGACTGTAAAACAACTTTCCATCATCCATGAACATTTTCAAAAGCTCTTTCATTTAAATAGTTGTCCCATGCATCATCTACACTCTTAGCCAATAGATCATAATGGCAGTGACGATTATGGTAAACCCTCATCACAGCTGCTTGAATGCTCATCCACACTCCCAAGTCTAGCATGTTCATCTCAGGTGACCTTGGTACCTGCCAGATTGTTTCCATGTTATGCTTGTTGAGTTCTTCCACATATAATTCCTTAGCATTATCCATTCTGTGACCTCCAGCATTATCCATCACCAAATATAATTTTTGGTCACTGGTATCCAATGATAAACTTCTCTCATAGCCTTGGTCACTTCAGGAATCCTTCAACATAAACTTAGAGTCACAAGACACATCCTCATCAACTTTGTCACCCTTTTGCAATTTAACACAAAGTTGTATGCCTTCAAGAGTCAAATCCTTCTGTGTCCCATCCGAATTTATGAACCTTCCCAGTTTATTCAAGTCTTGATCATCATTCAGATCCACAAACTTTTTGTTCTTCTTCTCAGCACCTGTCTGTGTTACATAATAAAATTGCAATTATGTTGCTACAAACTTGTCTAGATCCAAGGAATATTGTATGGTAATGTCTTCATTGTCCTCAACACTGTTGGAAAGTATTGTGCACCAACTTCCTGCATTCAACTCATCATTGACATTTATATCAATCGAAAACCATGAGTTCCTGGATCCCTTTACTACTTTCTTTCATTTGCTAACCTTTTTCAGAAACACTCCTCCATCAAAGTTTTCTTCTTTGTTTGGACAAGCAACTACACCCATATACATCACCTGTTTGAAAAAAGGGACAACGGCAAAGAACAAGAAGAGGAGTGTTAGTATACCGTCTGTCTGTTAATTGTTGATGAGACAATTTTACTTTTCTTAGCTGGAACAACATGGCAACCGAGTCAAAATTCTGTTTCAATACAGGCACACAAAAAAGGTTTTTGCGTACCTGTATTGAAACAGATTTTTTGTTTGAACGCCATGGCATTCCAGCTAAGAAAAGTAAATCTGTCATTGTCAATTTTCTGCCATTGTGGATGGCTTTTGTTCACAAAAATGATAGTGGGTATGTTATATACATGACTGTATGATGTTAGGTGGGAAAAGCAGGTTGTCCCAAAAAATACTCAAGAAAAAATAATAAACAGAGTATCACCCATTTTGTTCTCACTTATAGGAATTTTAACGGTTCAGCTATATTTTTATATTCGTGTTATTTTCCACGAATTTATTTTCAGAGTTTCACAGAAGTGGTTATATTTTAAAAAATTGCTTATTAATACCTTTTATTTGAATCTAATTAATTTTCAATCAATATGCATTCACATTCAAACCTGGAACTGGTAATTGGTTTGGCAATAAGCTGAATCTAGAGGTCAAGAGCTTTCCATTGATATATAGGTGTCTAGGGTGAAAATGGATTCCCCCCAAAAAGTTATCAACAATTAACAGACAGACAGTAGTAGGGTACTACTGTAATCATTCAAACAAACAAAAACGCAACAACTAACCTTGACTGGATACCTCTGTGAATGGATCTTTGGCCTTTGGTATTTTGGAATCTCTATTTTATTGTGTCCCTTAGGTAACAGTTTAAGCTTTTGATGATGGTTTGTTGTGTAAAACAACTTCTCATCTAAAAAAGCAACAGGTTTTAGTGGATCCACAATAAGCTTGAAATACTTTCTTGCCAAAGCAACTCTTTTTTTTGTGCTCATCAGTCAACAGAGTTTTTTCAACAGGACTTGATTCTTTTCCACCTTGTTGGTAAAACCAAGTAGTTAGTTGATTACAAGATAAGCAGATAGTTGAACGTAGCTCATCTGGAGTTCCTGATTTTTTATTCATGGTTTCTACCAGTTCAGTGAACATTGACAACAATCACTTCACAACCTATGCATATCAAAACAATTCATGGAGATACCCTGGATGTTCTTTTATTTAATTCATCTGTATATTTTTTACAACCTGCATTAGAAGGAGACAAAGGATCAATGTCTTCATCATTACTTACATTGTCATATAGAGATGCATACCATGCAGCAATCTGGGTGTATGCCAAACATTTCAAATACCCCAGATTGTATGTTACCTGCCTGTTTACAAGCAGCTTTTGTATTCCTTGTCCTTGCTTTTACAGTGAGAAAATAATCATTCCATCCCCATAATGTTGCAGTATGAATAACATTGTATCTTACTTCATGGCTAGCTTGTCTTGAAGTTAAAATTGGAATTGCTCTTGCATCTGTTCTTGAAAGTTATGGCCATCTCTCCAAATCTAATGTCAATGCAAAACAAATTGAGTCCTCCACCTGCTTGGCAATTTCTGCTTCAATAGTTCTATTTCTTTCTTTTGCATTTGCTTCTCTTCTAGTTATACATTAATCCTTCATCACTCTTTTGTATCTCCTGTGATTCAAAATTTCTTCAGCAAGCTCTTTCACTAGTTCAGTATTTTGTACATTTGTCCTAGCATACCTCCATGTCCTATCTTCACCTTCTTGCACCAAAGGAGACCTATATAATGGATATCCAACACAAAAAAAGTATTCTTCTCCACAGTTGAGCCTTCTCACACAAGTTACTTTTTAAGGTTTCTGGTTCTTCAGATCCAACTGTAACTCCTGCCATTGAAATGAATTGTTTGTTCAATCATAAGATACAATCAGCTAAATAATGCCATAAAAGAAAATGATTGTCATTGAGTTTTGCACCTGAAATTAATGTAAGGTGGGGTTGAGTGTTATCACAATGAGCAGAAAAAATGCTAGAAGTAATTATTTTCAATTGTAATGAATCAGTGTGATATCTTCTGTTATGCCAATTTTTGGCCTGTATCACTTCAGGTTCTGCTAAATAATATTGTTCTTGGAATTAGTATACCCTTAAGTGAAGTTTTTGTAGGTTGATTGTTGTCAAAGAATACTTGATTTGTCTTCTAGAGTATATTGCTTTTAATGACATTTTTCAATTCCAAAATCCACCCACTCTTTGTTTATCCTGGTCAATCAAATGATGCCACCTGTGGATCATTAAAATATAGCATTGAAAAATTTGATTGTTTGTGTGACTTCAAAAATGAAAAATGACGTTCAAAGAAGAATATCAAACTTAACAAGACACTGAAAATTATAAAAATATCACTTTTGAGTAATGCAGTACAAAAATAGACAAAACATTTTGTTCTTATATTTTCATATGCAAACAATTTGCCAGATGATTTAACAAGCATATGAAAGACACATCTGAATAATAGGACAGTATATAAGAACTTATGTTGTATCAATATCATGTGTTGTCCCATCATTGTTGACGGGGTGCAACAGTGCATGCTTTTTGCATGTACTGTACAATTCTCCATGATGGAAGTGTGTGGCTGGTGTTACACATCTTTTTATTATATGGTGTCCCTCCTTTGGGTTCTCTTGGTTGGTTACAACCATTAACAATGTCCCTGATAGGAAAAAAGGAAATTATTCCTAAAACTGTGTTGCTGGGAATTGTGGATTTTCATGATTTGTTTGTAGCAAGGTAACAAACTAGTCAGCCTTTTCATTCAGCACATTACCTTCTCTTCATCTCCAATTCAAATTTCTCTATGCTGTACTCCTCTCTTAGATAACAATCTAACCATAAAGACTGAATCACTATGGCAAGAACAATTCTCTTTGTTGAAAATGATTAACAAACATCACATACTTTCCACAAAACACCTTGTATACCTGCCCAATATAAATGTTGTTGACCAAGAATAGGTCTATAAAAAACACTTTACGGAATTCTCAAAATCATGTTATAGAATTACTTTCAGGCAATAGTAACCAACAAATGATTCTTAAGTCATATCCATTTGATCTTACTGTTCCATTGATTTTGATGGTATAAGTAACCTTTGGAAAGACACAATCAGCAAAGCTTCAAAAATTCAAGTAGATCATGTCATCCGACCGAAAGTAAGGAACATTCATAATACTATTAGAACTATGTCACACTCACTTAGATGTTAACATCTTGCTGAAATGGAATTCCTTATAATATGTTGGACAATTATATTATTCCACCCCCTCCTCCCTGGATGCCAAGTCATTTATTAGTCGCACCCCTAGGGAAAATTCATGTCTGTAACAGTATTTTAAGTGAATGCAGGGTCTGTTGCATACTTTATTTTTGATGATGACATGGTTTTTAATAAAATATCATCTATCATTATTCAAAGAATGATCGATATCCTCATCCTCATAAAACTCAGGAGGATCTTGACTACATGTACTACTGGTAGCATCCATCACGTTGGCCTCAGTTTGATGAATACCGTTATTGTTGTTACCGTTGAATGGTGGTTGCATATTATTAGGTACGTCTTCATCTTCCATGAAGGGCGGCAGTGGTGAAGATGACGGTGTTGTTGTATCGGTATTGACTTGTTGCTGTTGTTGTGACGACTGTGCATAAGAGGAAGAAGTCTGTTGTGTCAACCCTCGTTGTGGCTGTTGTTGTTGATAATCTTCATCGTAGATATCAGTAACGTTACGATTATTATTGGAAGTGTTCCGAGCTTGGTTCTCATCACGATGGAGAACCAATTTGACAGGCTTATCTCTGTACATATACATGAGGTAATTACAAAATCCCATGACTAAAATGACACCTCCAGCAATGCCCAAAATTATTAATTTTGTTTTTGTTGTATAATCGCCTGCCTTTACAGGACAACATGGTTCTTTACAAAACACAGCTGTAAACCCGACGTCCAATGTACAATTCAATTGATCATTTAAGTCGTATACTATACCCCAATTTGAATCACTTGTACATACTGTTCCCCCTGTATCCCAATATTTTTCACAAAAATCTCGTGTACAACTGCTATCCTTATCGTATTCATGAGGAAAAGGGTCCTTCTCAGTGCTGGTATCGATATCTGTTTGCGCATTAACAACGGCCACTAAAGCGGCGAACACAAATAAATAGACAACATTTATAAAGTTGTTGAGAACGGAGAATCGACAACCGGTGCGATTGCAATTGCGACGTTCAAACATGATCCTTTTTCTTTTACACCGATTCTCTTCACTATTCTGTTGTCTTTCCAGGTGGACAATGGAAATTGATAGAAAGAAAACACTCTTTCGGTCTCTGCAATCGTGGTCTGGTTACCAGCAGTCACAATAAGGTCTACTGTATGGCTGTGTGTTGAGATTTTTTCATGCGGGATCGATTGTGCCACGACGAATGTGTCGCAAACGTTCTGGGTGTCAAAAACAACGAACCAAAAGAACACAAACCACGGTGTCCGGCTGTGTCTGTGACCAAAATAAATTAGATTTAGTTTCATTCATAGTGTAATTTCGTTGGTTAGACATGACATGATTTTAATTTAAGGTTGTATATATAGAACACACTTGTTTTTCATTATAAGACTGAGTACGTAAAAACATACAGGAAAACCAGAAAACGCCTGAATAAATATAATAGGGTGTCCTTTAAGAGTGATATTATTTAACAACTCTTTGGATGAGATCATAAAGTATATAAATAAATACTTCATGAAAGTTCATATCAATATATTTGATTTTTTGACTTATGAACTTGCTGTACTTATGTTACTGTTTCACATTCAGTAGATTGTTTTGCACGATCGATAATCAGCAGGTTACCCTTTGGTCACAGATGCATTGAGAGAAGTTCTGTCCTAGATATGACTACCTCTACAGGTTACTCTAACGGTACAGTACCAGGTATAATACATCTTATTTCTCAACGGACATGAAAAACATTTTTTTGAATCTGCTGTTCAAGACCAGAACACGATGTTGTAGTTCACACCGGTACCTCAAATAAAGGCTAATCATTAATTATTCTTCTTCGTGCACTTTTTTAAAATTCCTTTACGTTATTCTCACTCCCCCTTTTTAGAATAGCCAATCCTCATATTAACTTTTTGAAAGAACGCGTGTTCTCTTTCTGAAACCCAACCATGGTTCTCTAATAGTACATGGTACAGCCAAACAAGAATAAAGGATCATGCGCAAAAAAAATCATGGCATCGTATAAATGATTTTTCTTTTCAAAAGTACTGTCACTATTGATTTATGAGATATTGTTAGACTTTTAATGTCAAGCTTCGCATTAAACCCGGGCTATATGGCCACCACTATTTTTTTTAAATGCCAAGTACTCTTGATATTTCCAGACAATAAAAAGTGAAATAATAATAGAGATATGTTTATGTAGTCATGTATCCAATTCTATTTTCACACATACTTAAGTAACCCACCTTGGTGAGAGCCAAATCAAATCAAGTTACATTTTAAAAAATACATAGGAAATTTATCAACCACTCTTTAACTTGGGAAGCGGATATGCAGTGTATGTCTTCATCATCCCTAAACCTTTGATATCTGACTCCCCCATGCATTCATAATCAAATTGTTCCAAGTCTCTTACTACTTGATATGTGTCTTCTGATAAATGAATGTATCCTGGTTTTCCGTGAGATTCCATCCGACTTGCAGTATTTACAGCATCTCCCCAAACATCTACAGAAGTAGACAACGGAACAGAGTAGGTACAGAAAAGAAGTGAGATACATTTTTTTCGGCAAAGCTGCTATATAATGCACAAGATAAAAGACCGAGACAGTACCACAGTATCCGTAAATAGTAAAGCGGTACGAAGATAAACTCACCATACGCAAACTTTTTTACCCCTAACACTCCTGCAATGACAGGACCGGTATGCACACCAATTCTTATCTTAAAATCAAGTCCATATTTTTTGTTGACTTTTTTCAATTCTACAAACATTTCTGCTGCCAACACCATGACTTCTTCAGTGTGGTGTTTATGTTCCCCTGGGGTCAATCCTGCCACAACCATGTAAGCTACCGCGAGAAAGACAAAACAAAAACATCAGACGTTTGAATACCAGAGTGATCACGAGAAATGATAACTTAACTTGTGACTCTAGACTTGCACATTCAATAGGGCAAAGGCAATGAATTAAGAACTTACCATCACCAATTGTTTTAATTTTTTCCAATTTCTGTTTTTCGACAAGCCTATCAAAGGCTGCAAATACGTCTCTTAAGAAGCGCCCAATTAATAAATTGGGGCACATTTCGGATGATGCCTTGGTAAAACCAACCAAATCAGCGAACAAAATTGTAACTCCATCAAAGTTATCAACTATGGGTAGTTCACCACATTTAATTCGTTTGGCAATCGATCCAGGTAAAATGTTCAACAACAATTTTTCACTACGGCCATATTCATCCTCCAATTCCTTGGCAAAGAGGAAGGCTGCAAAGAAAACGATAGTAGTTACACCAACAATATTCATGGCCCAATAGGCAAATAATTTAACAGGCATTCTGTATTCAATGTCTTCATATCTATCCGAATAATTGTCAGCGTCACCGTAGCATTCATGGAAAAGCACGCCCAGGATAGTAACCACGTACAGCTGGAACCAATGCAAACTGGCACTAGGTGAACTGAAGAAGGCACTTCCTAAGGGAGCTAGAAAACTCCATATAATGACACCACCACTTTTCTGTAAGCCTCCCAATGCCAAATGAACTGCATAGGGCAGAACTAGAATGAGCAGCAATTGTGTCTTGACGAACAAATCATACCTTCTTCGTGTTGTGCACGTGCTCAGTGAAACACTATTCAACGCAGAATACGCAAATGGCATTATTGCAGCGGTTGTTTCTCCCAGAACCCAATACATGCAACCCCAAATAATGCCTGCAGCGACTGTCAGCGTGCACATAAGGATAAATGTAGACCTTTGTACCAATTCTTGTTGAGGTGTGTTAGGACTCGAGGAACGTACAGCAAGACCATACCAAAGTGATTTCACCCGATCTTTATGCTTCCATTTTTTATTCACTGCTCTATCTGAAGATTCTAGGTCATCTAAACCCTTCTCCTTTAATTCAGGTGGCAACTGTAACAATCCAATTTCTTGAAGTGCCTGTTGCTTCAAAGCAAATGATTCACGACGGATGGTACCGGTTCTTCCATTAAGCCTTTTACCAACTAGAATCCCATCATTGGAACACAATGATGAGGTCGACGAAGATGAATTGAAGTCAGTCCGAGAAGTTCTACTTGAGACAGATGCATTTATGTTGAATTCGGACAATGTGTCTTCCTTCATTTCTTTTGACGATTCACTTTGCTTACTGTTGCCGACCGAAGAAGGACGAAAGTTTCGGATCGGCGGCGGTGAAGAATCGACTATCATTTTATATGAAGTACTTCTGAATTGAACTGATGTTCGTCACAATTTTCAAACCTTAGCTCTATTATGACTTACAGATGCCAAGTCTTCTATCGCTTGATGGCTGTTATTGTGTTTTTGTTAATTGACCCTGTTCGCAGACTGTTCCAATTTTTGTTGTCGCAAGGCAATTTTACTTTTACTGCCGCGAATTCTTATGTAACCAACACACGACGTATTCTATTTTTTATTATGCCTTTTAAGGCAAGACCGCTGATAGTTACCTGTCTCATCTACTGCATTTCTTATCTGGTAGGTCATACCAGGTAGGACCTACATGGTAGTATGTCCCTCTACTAGAGGTACTCTATTCTTACAGGATTTTTTTTTGAATATGATGTACCTGGTACAGTTACTGTACCACTATCATCTATTCATTTGCGATCAATTCTAAGAAGTTTTAATTTGCAGATGCATTTTACCAGGTAATGCATCTATTAATACCTGGTAAGTAAGCTGATGTTTTTTGATGATACCTGGTAAGGTTTTGGGGCTTATTTCCTGCTTTTGAATCATTTTTTTTCAGAAAACAAACAAATAAATAGTATCAGGTATAGTACTTTGACTTTCTTGATGGCTTCGATGCATTGACGTGTACACTGTCAGCAGTACGAGATATATATTAAGTACTGATCGTCCTAAGTAATACCAAACTGAAAATATAAGAAAATCATTTAAGAAAGAAAATGTGGGTGTGCAAGTCTTATTTCATTAATGACAGACACAGCTGTATTGTATCAATGACCATTTATTCAATCGTGAATCTTACGACTACATTGAAAAGAGAACCGGACATACCCTGCACCTACCTGGTACCTGGTTTACAATGCTGGGGGTACCTGTACCTTGTACCCAGGTAGGTCATATGTAGATACATTTATAAGTAACCTGTTGTACAATGTATTACCATACTACCTGTATCAGTTATGTTAGACCTAAGTGTCTCAATTATGGTACCACATGCACAGTTACAAATAATATGGAATGAATTACAGTAGTGGATCATCGAAAAACGCTTTTCAGAACACCTCTGACGTTTCAGAAATATCAGAATCCAGAGCAAAGTTGAATATTATTTTCTTTTATGTGGTACAGTAGTCCTAATGATGATGAGGTGGTAGTCGTATCTTTCAGTCTGAAATACAGTCTTACATGTATTGATACTGTACTCGTGTTTGTAGCCAGGTACCGGTTACAGTTTACTGCTTCTTGTACAAGTTACCAGTTACCGGGGACGGGATCTATGTAATACCATCAACGGAGAATATAGCCCATACTTGTTCCCACGAGGAAGTCATATTGACCAAATCCAAATAATTATTTATGGTGGATCAATCAAGGTTATGTTCAAAGGTTCAAGTTTCTGACTGTACGTACAAAAAATTCTATCTGGTATTGCCTTTTCACACATCATCTCCTGATTGTTTGTTTAGCTTTATATTATAAAATCCTTAGTACAATAATACTTATTTGTCATTGTAAAATACTAGGTTGTACCAGGTACAGGTAAAATCCTGTATACCTCTACTGTTTCTGGCTGCTGATACGACACAGAAACACGTTCCTGTTGGAAATTTTTTTTATTCACGTCTAATTCGGTGGTTTGTACCAGTTACTGTATGTCCTACGTAACAGGTAAAGTAGAGTCTATAATCTGGAACAGTTGAAACAGCAGTACCGACCTTGTACCTGGTACAGCAAAACCGCATATATAAACACCAAACACAAGGAGATAATAATGTACCTTTCGTGGCAAATCATTTTTTCTTTGTACCAGAAACCCGTTCAAATGTACATACGCTAAATTTTCGTATAATCAGTAGACACGTCATCAGCTCCTAAGATGACGTAGAATCCTACGTGTTGATATACCAGACGGAACATAAAAACTCTCACATTTTTTATGAAAATTACGTAAAAGTCGTCAAAGAAACAATGTTGATGGTGGTAACAGGAGTAGTTATTTTATTATTTTTATTAGTCCATATCAGACTCATTGTCAATTAGATCATCATCACCAGTTACCTGGTCATCCATGTCTATATTGATTATTATATTTTTGTCATCATCTACGGATGTGAGATCAACAATTGTTGCATCTCTAAAATGCTTCCCCCGGTGTTCCTCCACAAGTCGATTACCACCTTCATCCTTAACAATCGATTGGAGAACTAATTTCAATCGTCCATGAATATTTTCAAATGCTCCTTCATTTAAATAGTTGCCCCATGCATCATCTACACTCTTAGCCAATGCATTATGATGGCAGCGATGATTATGGTGAACCCTCATCACAGCTGCTTGAATGCACCTGTGCATATCAAAACAATTCATGAAGATACCCTGGATGTTCTTTATCTAATTCATCTGTTTATTTTTTGCTACCTGCATTAGAAGGAGACAAAGGATCAACGCTTTCACCATTACTTACTATGTCATTTAGGGATGCAAACCAAGCAGCAATCTGGGTGATTGCCAAACACTTTGGATACCCCAGATCGTATGCTACCTGGTTACAGGCGGCTCTTGCAATCCTTGTCCTTGCTTTATTGTTAGAAAATAATCATTCCATCCCCATAATGTTGCAGTATGAGCGATGTTGTACCTTGCTTCACGGCTTGCCTGTCTTGAAGTTAAAATTCTAATTGCTCTTGCATTTGTTCTTGAAAGTTGTGGTCATCTATCCAAATCTAATGCCAATGCAAAACAAATTGATTCCTCCACCTGCTGGGC
>WKLE02002135.1:0-14199 GCA_014885115.2 Asterionellopsis glacialis
ACATTCCCATTCAATGGCCTTTTGCTCATCAAATTTGGGCAATTTGAATATTGCACAGACCTTTTGATTGGTTGAGAAATTTTTTGTCTTCCAGAGTGTCTTTGGTGTGGGTTTACATTTAAGCTTTTCGCAAAATTTCTCATTTGCTATAGTGGCTGAAGTGCCAGAATCTAAAAGTACTTTAAGTGGTTTAGTTTGCTGTCTACCTCCTTTCGTAGTAACATCAATGTGACCCTTACCAGGCAAGTATGTCTTGTTTTGGACCGTTTTCTTGGATTATGTAAATCCCAGAAAGTATTACAAGACAGATGGTTAGGTGTTTTGTAGTTAAATAATTGGTTTTTCTACGTTATTTGCTACATTATTCACTACAGGGGTATTATCTCATTCCCTATCACTTTCAATACTTAGGGTATCAAAGTTGAAGTTGTAGCGTTCTTCTACTAACACTATGCACTATGCTGGCAGCAAAATTGAAAAGTGATAGAAAATATTGAAAATGGAGTACAAAATGTATGAGTGAATAAATTATGAGCTATTTTAACTAGTTGCTAAAAATACCCCACAATTCACCAATTTGTCTTCTTGACCCAATTGCAGTACAGGATCCTATGGCAGATCTACTTAGAGTTTGGATTCCAATGGAGTTCGCTTTTAACATGTGAACCAAACTCCTTGAGGCAGCCAATCCAAACATAATTTTGCTGTGGAGTGGAATTTGATGTGCTTTGCTTGTGACGTCAGCGTTTGCATGAATGCAGTGCATCACCACACGTTTGCGTCTGTCCCCTCAATGACATCATCGCGTCATCTTGTCTGTATGTGTGATGACGTCATTACATCATCACATCTGTCCTGATTGGTGACGTCATTGCATCACGGTCTGTCTGTACTATGGTTGATTGACATATCGCGCAAGTCTCGCGACTTGCCTATATTATTGTGGTTTGTTGAGGGAACTTTGGAAGCATAACAAAATGTCCAACAGAAATGACATGGTTAGAGGAGTTTTTTTAAAATATATATGTGGAAGGACTCTCCAAAGAAATGAAGACATGGGGCACCATTATAAAATCTCTACTAGGTCCTGCAGAAGTGCTTTTGTTAAAAAAAATCACAAGTGATTAAGTGTTGGAATTTTTTGGCCTGTCTATGCCTCTCATGAGAAAGACAAAGTATTAAGAAAAAAGAAATGGAACAAATGATATGGTATGCAGAAAGTTGTTTTCTTAGACAATACCAATATTTGTATGCCCAAGCAAGGTGATTCAATACTTCAAAGATTGACATTCTCATCATACTACAGAGGCAGTGTTGCAAAAGGTGGGATAGCACTTCAACTTTGTGGTTGGATTCAAGTTTGGGACTTCTGGACAGGTGTGGTGAGTGATACCAATTTCTTGAGTAAGTCAGGAATTCTTACCAAAAAAACTGAAAACTTGTCAAACTGCCAAGGATGATGATTTCAAGCTCCACCTTTCCTTCATTTGGATCTAATGGTTGTGCAAGACAAGTTGAAAAACCCAAATATGTTGAGTAATTGTTTCTTCTTTATAAAGCTATTTAGAAGAATTATTCTAAAGTTCCTGGCTCAAAATCTCCTCCTCCTTCACTGTCATCTTCATCCATATCATCCCAACTTCTAAATAAGTGTTTTTTCATTTCCTCTCACACTTCAAGTTCTCTCATGTTGAAACCTGCAACAAATTGCCACATACATAATTGAGCCATGGCTTCACCATTTTGTTTTGTCACGGTATCAGGACTAATTTGTCCCTCACTAATGCCTGCCATGATGACATTCACAAGACCCTCCATGGCTACCAACACATCCTTGGTAAGTTGTGTCAACTCTTGTTTAGGTAACATTTGGATATATAAAAGTAAATCTTTACAGATAAAATTAAATAAACTATAAAAGGTTGCTTGGTAGGGATTTGAACCCCAAACATCCGGAACACAACTGGAGGGCTAGACTACTAGGCCAAACCAGTAAATCTTTACAAACAGTTTCTTCCTTTTATTGTCTTTTTCTGTCAATTCTAAACATAAATTGTCAACTTCAGATCATAATTCAGCCATATATGCTGCAGTACCAACTTCCATTTCCAATGCTGCCAATGATGTTTAGGGTTCTGAATCATTGTCTTCTTTTTTATTATCATCTTCACTTTTTGCTTTGTGATGCTGATTATTTTTTTTTTGGACTCATCTTTTTTTATTTTTATTATCACCATATCTCACCTCAATTTTCCCCTTAACATTATCTCACAAAGGATATTCATTTTTGTCCCCCTCTTCATCCCCTGACCCTGGCAAGAGCAAATTGGAACCTTGTACTCATACCAAGACTTTGTGATAAACACAAATAATATTCTGCATTCTTAGACATATATCCTGTCATTTGTAATTGAAACATGAGAGACACTAAGCATTCACCAGTAGTAATGGTTGGAATTGGCACTGCATTTGATCAGTGCAACGGTAGGAGCCATTGTTGGTGGACAAAGTTTTATGGGTGTTGTTTCTTTTGAAGCCATGTATTCATGGATGAGATTGTCTTCAACATACAAATTGTAATGCTGTGGACTGTTGATTTCATTTTCTCCATTGCCCTCATTTATAAATAAGGTGCTCAACTTCAACAAAATACATTGGTAAGTTGCCATAGAATATCTCCAGGAAATTCTTTGGTTGACACTGCCACCTGAATATAATAGGCATTGTTTGATTGGCATTGAATTGTTTCAGAGATGCAGAAGTCCCAACAACAATCACTAGGCAGTCACATGATAAGCCACTTGAACCAAGCCTACCACTTTTTAATTGACAAACAGAATCTGGAACAGATGAATTTAGATTATTGCCCTCCAATACAGCAAAAGCCTGTGTTATACTATTGATTGTTGGACTTTTTCAATGTCATGTGTTTCCTTGCTATCAGTTGTCTATTATTGCATTTCAACATAGATAAGCTTGAATTCAAGATGTAGATGGTTGTTGTGTGATCAACTTTTTTTTGGTCTTCTTAGCAACTCTGCATGCAGTATTTCTCCAAGAAATAGAACAAAAAAAATCAAATACCAAAAAAAGTAACCTCTAGAAATGCGCATCTACCATCTTGAGCATTGAGCATATTTGGATTCCTACATGAAAGGACTATAATTTAGACACCTGGAACTTGACACCACTATGTTGCAATCATGAGAAATGCGTCAATATTTGCCATTGTCTTTTTTGATCAATTTTGCCATGCTGTGTTGCAGTGACAGCCAGAAATTGATCAAATCCTAGTACAAAGACACCAGTAGAAAATTGAGTAGGAAAAAAATTCCTTCCAAAAATGGGATATGCCCTTTGCCCATTAAGAGAGTTAATGGTAATTTTTTTATGCTTGTGGGTGCAATTTGTTTTTGGTGAGCTGAGCAAGCTTGAAGATCCAGAAAGGAAGAAAAAAGGAGGGAAAGAGAAAAAGAGAGGAGAAGTAGAAGATCTAATGACAATATGATTGTAACAACTAAATCAACAATTCACTGTGAACCGTAGAATATATGAATCTTTTTTCTGCCAGTGGAGTGAGTTTTTATTTGAGTGAAGAAGTCATCAAATAAAATTACTACTGAAATCTACCAAGTAGGCCACAAACAAAACAAGGGAGGTCCGTTCAGGAGTTCAAAAGAGTGGAAACAGCCAGCTCAAAATCTGATGTAAATGCTATCTCTGTACTTCTATATGTGCATGCATGTACTGAAACAAACATGACAATGGTCCTTCTGAACAAAATATGTAGGTGACAAGAAGTTGTTTTTAAAGGCAGCCATAAAATTATTACCAACATGAACCAAATACAAACAAACTAAAACTAGGGATTAGAGTTTGCAAGTTCCAAAGGAGTAACCAGGTCAATCTATCTTGAAATGTACAAATGTACTGAAACATAGTTTGCAAGAACTTTCCTTATGAAAAAAGAGACACACAAGACAAGAAGTTGTATGCCCAGGACACTGCAAAACTTTGCAGGTATATTTACATTTTTATTGTTGTCTGTCAAATCTACACAGTTTGAATGCTGTTCCTTAAAGGGATCAATTTTAACAATATTCTAGAAATTGTTCATGATTTCACTGTCTTGAACTGATCAGAAAGGAATTCCAAGCCACTCCAGGATAAAGTCTGTCTGTCTGTCAACCAAAAACATTGTAGGTCACTAAAATTCTGTCCTTCACTGGCATATCAGAACTGACATGAAACATTTTGCAAAGTGACATAAAAATTTGTCTACATCATGTACCAGAAAAATTGGTCACATATTTATGTGATACAGAAAAAACAAAATTTTTGTTGTGTAAAGTTACACTTGATCTGTCAAGTTTAATTTGTATATAGTCATATAAATCATATGTCTTTGAAAACAAAAAATGCTGAAATTTCTCATTTCTTTTGCAACAAACTTATAGTTACATGAATGAAAATCATGAATCATAATTTTATGCCATGATTTTGTCTTGTTTGTCCAAGTTGTAAAGTATTATGCCATTCCTCTTGATCCTATACATCTCACTTGATGAAAATTTGCTCTGTCATGTGGTAAATCAGTGGGGTGTTAACATTAACCAACCATCTTACCACCAAACAATTGATCCTGGTAAAAAACTAAATACAACAATACAGACAAAGGCTACAATTCCATACCAGAATGTAACAGACAATTACAATGCAATTCTTGATAATTATTTGTATCCTGAACAAGATGTTGAAGATATTGATCCTGGCATTGAACCCAATGACTTTGTTGATAATCTCTCTGAAGCTACAATGGCTGAAATCACTTTTCATTCTAATATGCCTGCTTGTGAAAAATCTTGAAAAGCATTTCAAAACTTCTCCAACAATGAAACCGCAATCCTTACCTTATCAACTAGAAGGTCAAGGATTTGAGTACTTACCAATTTTTAACTTCAAGGCAATGCTTGCATTGTTGTTAAATGATGTAAGACCTATGCAACCCAAAAAATTAGTTATTCAACCTGATAATCCCATGAAATTTCAAGACAAGTATAGCCTTGATACACTTTATGTTGATGAATTGCATACAGGTACTGTCTGTTGCAATTCCATTAAGGAAGCCCATGTCAAAGGATGTTTTTGTTGTCATCATAATGTACATTGATGGTACAAATCTAGGCAATTTTACAAATGCCAAATTAGAGCCTTTTAGGTTCTCTTTATTAATATTTTATAGAGAGACTTGTAATCAATAGCATGCTTGGAAACCTTTAGGATATGTCAAAAGGCCTGTAGACAATGTGGCTGATAATGACCAGGAAATGCATGCTCTGAAAGGTTATAATAATTGTAACCATCATTGTGCACTTTGAAAATATTGAAAGATTTGATTGCGGTTCAAAAAGATGAAGGTTTCATATGTGATTTGATCATAGGTGATCATGCAAACCATAATATACATCTCAAACTAAAATTAGTTTGTGTAATTGGTGACTGTTAATGTGAAGATCACTTGTGTTCCAGGTATGCCTCCTATCCATGGCATGCAACTAGTTTATGCAGAGACTGCAAATGTTTGACTGAAGATGCCAACAAAACTGACATGGAGTACATATACAGACAGCATATTGATTTCTTCAATGCTACAGATGAGGAAGTCAAATACATGTCATATTGCAAATGCAACAATGTTTTTGATGACATTGATATGTGCAATAATGCAGGTGGCATTAGTTTGGCTTATCCACCTGAAATTTTATATTGGAAAAATTTGGGTTTAGACAAAATGGCCATATTGCATTTTAATGTAAAGGTATTAGACAATGGACAAAATTCTAAAACATTTGATGATATTCTTGGCATGGTCTCTAAAGCATACCAGCATCAAATTGATAGAGATATGCCTATTGTCACCTTTGACAAAGGCTATAAAAGCAGCAAAATATTCAGATCTAATGCTTGCATATATTATTACCTGGCAAACACATGATGGCAAAGCATGTTATCTGAAAAGAGCTGGTAAAGATAAACGTGATGAGATCATCAGAACACCATTTCCCACCAGTCCGGATCTAAGTCTGTCCTTCACAGCAATGAATCTGTCTGTCTGTCCACCTAATTTTTTGACTCACCGACAGAAATATATCAGTGAGTCAATTTTTCATGTCATGAACTGAAAGAATGGCTGGCTGGTGACCTATTTATTGCTCACTAGTCACTATCGTCATTGGTCTGTGTATTATTTCCTTCATTCTAAGTCCCATATTTTGGCCTCATCAGGCACATTTTTTCAGTTCATGACAAAAAAGTCTCTCATCATATGAGAATCAGTGTATTGCTTAGGCTCAAGCTGATCATACATCAAGAAGATCCCACCCAATATGTGGATGCACACTTTACTGACAATGACAGACCATCCATAATCAAGGTACATAGGATACGACAATGGCTCAGAGTTCAAGGGTATCTTCAAAAAGACATGGAAAAACTTCGGTCTAAGTAAAAAGCCAACAACCACGTACAATCCCCAATCAAACAGTATCATAGAGCGCGTACATCAAGTTATAGGAGATGATGAACCATGGGATAACATACTGAGCTCTGTAGCTTGGGCTATATGCAATACTTACCACCCGAACAACTAGTATTTGGACGTGATATGTTGTTTCCAATTGCATTCCAAGCCAATTGGGCTCATATTAAAAACAAGAAACAAATGTTAATTAATAAAAACAACCAACGTGAAAACCGTAACCGGCAACACCACGTTTACAGCCGTAAAAGACCTAGTTACGTTAAAGAAGCCAGGAATTGTACCTAAGATGGACCGTCCTCAGACGGGTTCTCATGAAGTGCTTCAAGTATTTACAAACGGTACTGTGCGCATCTGTAGAGGCATTATAAAAGAGACAGTTAACATTTTGTTGATTGTCTGATTGTTGTGTTGTGCCACTGTTGGTACTAGCAGCATAGGGCACAATAACGGATCTAAGATTCCTTGATTTCTGTGGTTCTGAAGTGTTCTGAATCATAAGATATGTGATTTTACCATGTGCCTGAGTTCAGGCAAAAAGCCTGAATTTAGGCAGACAGAAGAATATTGGATAATGATTGAGCCTCAATGCAGGAAATTTGCTGAAAATCAAACATTTTGGTATTCTACTAATGATTAATCGGATCTGGTACCCAGGTACATACAATTATTTTATGGTAAAACTGCACCTGTACCAGGTACTAACATAAAACTGGTAAACACTTACATTGCCAGATCAGTTTTTCCTATGCTAATCAGTTGCTTCATACTGTGACTGGGAGTCCTGTACCAGTATAGTTGACCTGAAGAAATGTTTCAACTATTAAATTAATATTACTCTTTCACCAACCCAGGTAAGAGGATCCAGTACAACTGTACACACCTCAAACTACTACATGTATACGTTGGTATAGGATTACATAATCTAGACAATTATGCTTGTCGGCAGAGGGATAGGAGGTCAAGGACGCGGCAATGGCTGCGGTGACCGCTCTTGATCGACTCTAACGGCAACATCTGAGCAATGACATGCCAAAGGAGATCAGCGTGCATTAGAGAAAACAAGACATTCGCAAACCGGCCAGCCAACAACTCATCAAGAATCTAACGGATGGTCCTTAATCAGCAAAAACAACAAGATTATCCAAAACTTCCAAACCAAGAAATCTACTCGCTACAAGCTCTGTCTTCAGATTCATATGAATCTACCAGCATACAAAAATCAAACAAACTTTGTTAATGTTCCACATCATCAAAAAATCTTCTGTACTGAACTCTTCTTTAAACTCAACTCATCCCTGGACATCCTTAAATGGGAAGAAGAAGAAACAAAATCAACTTCAAAAACAAACCCAATTAGGACAATCGATCAACTACCGACTGACAAAAAGTCGCTCTTGGACTGGATTGCAGGAACCACAGCCTCAACCAACCGCAACAACAAACAAACACTCAAGTTCTTCATGTACATCAAAACATTGATTGTATACTCTGATTTACGTAAGACAATTAAACCTTGGCTGGATGCTCATCATCATTGCTTGTTAGCCACAAAACTCTCTACGACCAATAATTGACTCTTAGCATGGGTGAAATGCAGCCATCCTGACTGGACTAGATTAGATGATCTTCAAGACAAATTACAGGAACTGATTGTAAGAGACTCTGACAAATGTGTAAACTGCAAACTCGATCTAAGACCTTGCAGAACATGCATCCGAAAAGGACCAAACGCCTTAATCATTTGGGCCATAGGCATCACGTGCAGCCTCATGCAGGCTATTTTGAAAGGTTTATCTAATCCAGAACAGGTTCCAGATAGTTTAAAACACGTTCAAATTATTCCATTTAACCCGATTCCAGGCATTATTTCAAACAATGACCTCATCAATCTGGCCCGTGACCACGACAACCTTATGACCCAGCTCAGAAAAAAGTCAATTATCGGATTCCCAGATATTACCATCCCTCAGCCAATTAAAGAAATGGACAAATACGCTGAGACGAGGGCAACATACATGCTGCAGGAATTCCTCCTGGCACATATGACACCAAGCTCCCAGAAACTATTTCATTCAGTGGAAAGTCGAGGCAAAAACGGATATTTAGTTATTTACAAAGAACATTTACAAACCTCAATTGATGAATTCTTCCATAATCTACACAAAACAATGGATTCTACTTTTCAACATGACTTTGTTGACTCCTATTTTCAAGCAATACAAAATCAATTAGAGGAGATAGATCTCACTGACAATAACTCTGCTATTTCAACTTTCAGTGCAGCAGAATCATATTATCAGAGCATTAAGTTGCATGGAGTATCCTTTACTTCCGACACAAAAGCCACCAAATCCACAGCATCAAGCACCCAATCGGGATCATACACACCTTGCAAACGTGTACAGTCTATATCTTTAGGATACAGAGATGATGTCTCATCTCTTGGTTCCTTCTCCGCCCCAGTATGGAATGCATGGGAGAAACCCCTAGTGGGAACAACATCTCCATCCACAGTCCCAGTCAACAACAGCGAGTCCATTGTCACTTTAAAATCTGAAGTTCAAGGTAGGTTTGATGACTTGAAACAGGAATCAAAAACCGAATGGGAACAGAGTCTTCAAAAGTTTAATACTCGCAATGAAAAACTATCAGAAGTTACAGAAAGCAACGCGAAACTTCAACAAACTCCAGAAGTCATCCAGGACAATCATAAACAAGCTCTTGAGGATCAAAGATCCCTATTTGAAGAATTAATTAAGAGCAACTTAAAAGAATTTGTAAATCAAACAGTAACTCAACAATTCCAACTACAACAAGCAATGACCCCGAATTCTCCGATTCGCAAACAGCAGCGTACAAATCCAATTCACGAGAACACCAGCAGTCCTGTCAATTCCATTAGAGAAAATGACAAGAATTCTTCAACAGAAATGCCACCTAGGAGTCCCTGACCTGTGACGGGGACGCCACTCTAGTCCCTAACAAGTCAAAACCCCGTCATCACAACACAATCACACAAAGGACTAACCATACCACATTCATCCACAATTTAAATAAGCACACTGATACAACATACTCATATCCCCATAAAGAACATAACTCTACAGCTATGCGTCTTTTCTTCATAAACACAAACGGGATATTTACTACCCCCACGAAATTATCCGGCATATTTATCACTGCAAAGGCTCTGGAAGCAGGAGTGATCAGTCTAGCAGAAACAAAAGCAAACTGGAACAAGGAATATCTTAAAAACAAATTTAATCAAAATCTCAAAACTATCAGACAACAGTCTGCAAATTTCTCCAATTGAACAACTTACAAGACCCAATACTCAACATCACAAATAAAAATGGAATCGGACATCCAAAGAGGTGGAACAACAACTACTGTTGTAAGAAAATGGGTGGGCCGAATCATAGACTCAGGCCACAACGCACGTTTAGGACCTGACAGACCCTGCAAGGCGACACAAATCTAACATTTATTACAATTTACAGAGTCTGCCAGGAAAAAGGAAATAGCGGCATATTGACTGCACATGCACAACAATTGGCACTACTATTCGATACAACACCGATCCCAGATCCAAGACGCCAAGTGCTTGAAGATCTAAAAGTTTTTGTCACCAAAAGACACCATAAAGGAGGAGACGTCATCATTATGATGGACGCAAATGAAGAATGTCTGTCTCCCAATTTGAAACTCTGTCGAATCATGGACAGTCTCCAAATGACAAATCTACATCACTTGCTACATGGAGAAGGATGTCCTCAGACTTATACTAGAGGCACAGAACAAATTGACCATATCTATGGATGCCCCAGAGTTGCCAACAATACCATCAATGCGGGCATCCTTCCCTTCAAGTGTGGCATAGACACTGATCATTGATGACTATATGCTGATATTGAAGTAAACAACATCTTTCGAAGCGCAATGATGAAATTAAAAAATATTCCACCACAAAAACTGTCCTCCCAGAATAAGAAACATGCTGAGGCCTTCAGAAATACAGTACGTAAGGGGTGCGTTAACCAGCACAAATACCAAAACTTACAACAATTGACAAAGGTACCTACTCAAAGATGGACCTCCAGCAATCAGGACCTACTTGACAATATTGACAAAACGTTTACAGAGATAGTACTCACAGCTGAAAACAAAGTGTGTCACAAAACTTATGGATATCCCATCTCGGAAAAGCTGATAAAAGCAGGTCAACACCTCAGATACTGGAAGACAAGGTTATCAAATACTCTTCTCTCAACCGTCAATTTGCAAACAACCATACAACATCTTGAAGAGGAACTCAACATATCCCAAAGTACACGGAGCTCAGTACTAATGAATGTTCAACAAATCAAGTCATTGATATCTAGTGCTAAGACAAAACTAACCTCAGTACAGAAAGAAGCATTGCAACATTGAGAGGAGTGGCTTTGTGAAAAAGTGCTCAATGCCGCACAGGACAACAACATCAGCATGGCCCAGGCTGTTAGGAATATAGCTGCAGCTGAATCTAGCAAACGTGTCTATCAAGATATAGCCAGAGATTTATCTAATAAGCAAAGAAGCTCCGTATATTTTATTGAAATGCCGGCAGATAACAAACCTCCAAAACAAAGTGAAGTCTGGAAAGAAATAAGAGAGGCAGATTCCATACACTCTCATCTCCTACGTCATTCAGAAGAACACTATAGGCTTGCACAGAACACTCCATTTGGCAAAACAGAAAGAGGATTCCACCTAGGTTTCACAGGCACTGGACATGTGGCCCATGACATCCTTAAAGGCAAGTATAATTATAAATTGGATGATCTTCACAATGAAGCCAAAAGATTCATTCAGAATCTTCACAAATGAGCACGACAATTACTGAATCAGAAGTGTACAGAATATACACTAAATGGAATAAATACACATCCATGTCACCCTCCCACTTTCATCTAGGGCTGTATAAAGCATTAATCCAAAGCTCTCACATGCTATCCATTCTTACACTGTTAATGAACCTGCCATTAAAACACGGGATCCCATTACAACGATGGGAAAAATCCACTTTGTGTATGATTGAAAAAGACATAGGGTCTCCAAAATTACATAGACTTTGATTAATTCATCTCTTTGAGGCGGATATGAATGGTATAGCAAAGATAATATGGGCACATAGATTCATATACCACTGTCAGGACCATAACCTCCTTCATCAGAGCCAACATGGCGGCCTTCCAGGTTTTGAAACTCAACACGTTTTGCTCAAATTTCGAATGACCATTGATTCAGCAACTACAATGCGGCATAATCTGGTCATCAATAATAACAACGCAGAAGCATGTTACGACAGGATTATACCTGCAGTCAATGGAGTGTCACGCCTTTCCAAAGGCATGCCAATCAACGCTATTAAACTACAAAACACGATACTATTAAACATGAAGTACTCTGTAAGAACTGCACATGGAACATCAGAAAGTTCATGGAAAAACTCTGAAGCAGATCCTAAATTTGGCTCAGGACAAGGAGGCGGTTGGTCGCCACCAGGATGGGCGAGTTTAAGTACTGACATGATTACAATGCACAAACAAATGGCTCAACAAGGAATGACTATTCAATCCATTACAGGATCTGATGACTCCACATCGAGAACCATTGATGCTTATGTTGACGATGTCAATAATGGCGTCAACGATGGAGATTCCCAGGAAGGATTACTCTACACTACTCTTCTCGAACAACTTGAACACTCGTCTCAACAATGGGAACAAATTCTCCATACAACAGGAGGAAACTTGAATCTCAAAAAATGTTTTTGCTCCATTCTTACATGGGCATGGGACGGCAAAATACCAACTCCCAGGTCGATCCTGGACACACCGGGGGATATCAAAATCACTAACAGCTCCACTGGAATGAAATCCAACATCACACAACTGAATCCAGAACAAGCATTCAAACTTCTTGGAGTATGGGTCCAACTCTCTGGAAAAATGTCCACGCATCTAACAGTTCTTCAGGACAAAGTTCGCGACCTGACTCGCTCAATATGTTTGTCCAATCTTACCAACAACGAAGCCATGATTGCGTATAAACGAGTAGCCTTTAAACAGCTTGAGTACGAACTTCAGCAACCATTTACAAGAGCATTTCTAGCAAATAGTGGATATCACAGTAGGTTTCCGAGAGTCTTAGTATATGCACCAGAGAGATTTGGATGCATTGGATTCAACAAAATGTATCAAGTCCAAGGCATATTACAATTGAAATAACTTATAGCACACATCAGACAATGTGATGACTTGGGAAAATCAATGATCTGTATGTTAGAACAATTACAGCTGTTCTCCGGTGTAAGCACTCCCATATTACACAAGCCATCATCGTTGACATTGCCTCCACTTAAGTATCTCTCTCAGGGGTGGATTTTAACAATTCGAGAATTTCTCAAAACCTTGTATGGATCAATTGAATTCCCCAAAGCATGGGTACCTACACCCCAACATGAACACGACTCAGTTTTCATGGACATATTTATGTCCAAAATAAAGTCCCCAACTGAACTACGAAGGATCAATGCATTTAGATTATACCTTCACGTATCTACAGTCACTAATATATCAGACCACACAGGAAAGTTAATCGACGAACAAATTCTAACAGGGAACTGCTCACTGGGTACGTCTCACCTTCTATGACCTTGCCAAATGTACCCTCCTAGCAAATGCTGGAAGGCATGGAAGAAAGCTATAACAACTGCTCTATTAATATCCCATGCCAAACCATACGAACTGGAACAACAGTTAGGAAAATCGATCCGAAGCCCTGATCGGATATATTCTACGGTGGTCAACCCTGAGACGAGTAAACTTTACACAGAAACTGCCATTCAAGGCATATATTTCGAATTTAAACTATCGACCACTCACCAATGACAATATGAAAGAATAACTGCAGAGGAGTCCATGCTTCCAGACTATGTAATCCCTGTTCAATGTAACTACAGTCGTGAATATATATCCATTTCTAAACCCCAATTCCTTCAACAACTGATACAACAAGCGAGTACCACCTTTCAACAATTCAAAATGACACTCCCGGAAGCATACCAAGATCTGCTGAAACACATTACAACACAGTCTGAAAATTCCATAGTGAATGAGATAAGAAGTGGAATTACTCTCGTCATTGCTTTGGATGGATCCAAAAAGCATTCAGGAGCGACCTATGGATGGATAATGGAAACCACGTCAAAAAAATTACTAGCCGAAGGCATGGGGCCTGTCCATGGAAAAATCGCAACTCTCACTTCTCATAGGGCAGAACTGTATGGCATTACATCAGGGTTATTATATGTGTTACACATATGCAAATTCTTCCAAATTTGTAACATAGTAGTTCAGATAGTCGCATACTGCGACAATGCGGAATGTGTCAACAAAATAAATACAGCACTTTGTCCAATGAGAGGAACGTCAAGATTCATTTCAGCCGATTATGATATTGAATCTCTTCTACGTCATATCATTCAAACCCAACAGATGGTAGTAAGTGCCGAATGGGTAAAGAGCCATCAAGATGCAGACCAACAAGCTGAAAATCTACAATACCCAGCACAACTGAATATAGCAGCAGACAAACTCACGGAGTACCTATATGAC
>WKLE02002136.1:10104-28604 GCA_014885115.2 Asterionellopsis glacialis
GGAATTCAACCTCAACCTCTGTTGGGTTTCAAATGCTTTTTCAACGTGAAACGGATGTGTCAACCCGAGTGCGAAAAACAACTGACTGTCCGACACCCGACACCCACCCCAATCAAGGCAGGCGGCTCCCTCATCGCGCCAACCAAGACACCAGCGTTGCGGATCTAGAGTCCCAGTCCTAGTCTAGTTCAGTCGGCTGAAATCATCCCTCTACGATAGTTATCGATGCAGGTCTATCATTAGACTTCTTGATAGATATCAAGTGGCTGTACCCCTCTTTTCAATCAGGAAGAAATCACCGACCATACTTAGTGAGGATAATGGCAGACGACGACAAACATGCTAAGTTTGAAGCACAGCAAAGCCAAGGCGTGATGGTCCGCCAAGCCATCTTTTATGCTCTATTTTCTACATTAATAGCTGATTGTTACGCCTCGAAAGCTGAAGTGTTGAATCACGTGAGCTTGTGGTCACATATTGTTCATACTCTTTACTTTGCACTGCATATACCGTCTTCGCCAGCGCAGACAAGGATTCTTCATGGTCCATCGTTAACTGGTGCACACGCGCTCTTTGCTGCTTATTGTTGGACACTTGCTGTGAATCCCAGTATGGAGTTTGATTTGGCACCTGAAGGACGGGCTGTATGGCTTGTGTATGCTCGTGCGGCCTTCTTACATGCGACGCCTGTCATATTTCATTGGGTTGACATTGCTCTAAACAAGAAACTTCTCTGCGACGCATATGCCGGGTACGGACAAGGACTATTATTTCAGTTTTGGTCTATGCTTGGATATTTTGCTATTGCGCTAACATGGGAACAAGTAAATGGTGATGCTGCTGCAACTTATAATGTTACAGCTGTCACTCCAGAAACATTTGTACTTGTCAGTAAAGCCATCGCAGTAATCGGGTGCGTCGGGAGCTTTTTTGCGATCATTAAACCTAGTCTCTGCAAAGCCTAATTGTTTGGGGTTCTTGTAGAACTGAAAGGTTTATTGGAACATATTCATAGGGATAGCATTGCTCTTCAAATTATATTTTTTATAATTTCAAAATGTCTTTTTAAAGAATGAATTAGAACTGATGCAAATGTAGTTTTTTTAAATGGATCACAATATGTACATCGTACAAATACCTCGAAGATCGAGAAACAGAAATTTGTTTGTCTCTCGAGTAGCAACTCTAGACTATCCAAAAAGCAAGCTTAGAAACACAATTTTTTTAGTTGACCCAGAACCATTCGTTGGTTCTGAGAACCCTGGTACTGTACTTTCAACGGCTCCTCGATTCTGAAAGATTCGTGGTCGGAACAGAACAATTCTTTTCGATCTTTCTTTGTTTGTCGGAGTATTATGGTGTGGGACTAGGTTCCTATGGCTTCTCTAAACTGAAAACAGGCCATATCACGTTCGAGTTTCTGTACAGGTATTCTCTCTTGTTAGTCGAATCAGGGAAAATTCCGATATGTTTCTACACAAAACTGAATACTAAATATAACCAGGGGAAATCTATTTGGGGAAGGAAATGAAAATTGGATAAATCTGATGATGGGCAGACGTTTATGGTATCAGGTACCGTTCATAGATGCGAACTCTAAAGCTTCGAATTTCCCTATCCCGTGCGATGTATCTTTGTTTATCCTCGGTCTTAACCAATCAAAATGCGTTCTCGTTGAATTTGGGGTTCTCATCAGTAACAAACTTGAGTCCCAATTTTGCAAAGCTTGAAAGTGTTTCGTATTTCGCATAAAAAAGTTATGTCAACGAACAACCATGATGAATGGTTATAGCAAAAATACTGATAAATCGGGAATGGTGGCAGTCAACGGCCATTCCATCGCAAACACCAAAGACGGCACTGAAAGTAAGCCCACCCTACCCAAGCCCGTTGTAGAAAAGACCGAGAAGGCTTGCGTCGATGGAAATTGGGCTGCGGCACATGCCGCCTATCGAATGAATGATATTGCATATATCTTCCCTATTACACCGGCGAGTCCAATGGGGGAGTACGTAGATGCATGGTCGGCAGAAAATAAGAAGAACCTATGGTCACAAAATCTCAAGGTCCTTGAGATGCAGAGTGAAGCCGGTGCCGCTGGTGCATTGCATGGAGCATTGGTTTCAGGCTCCCTTGCAACCACTTTCACCGCATCTCAAGGTTTACTTCTCTACATCCCTAACATGTTTAAGATTGCTGGTAAGTATAACATAAAGAGACGTGTGGATTGGTTTTATCATGTTACAAATGCAAACTAAACATTTTCTCCTGTTTACTTTTGGTGTCGACAGGGGAATTGTTACCGACTGTCATCCATGTCGCATCAAGAGCACTGGCTGGGCAGGCTCTTTCAATCTATGGAGACCATAGTGACACCATGCTATGTCGTGGTTGCGGTTTCGCCATCATATCAAGCTACAGCGTTCAGGAGGCCCATGATATGGCTGTAGTCTCTCAACTTGCAACCCTCAATTCGAGAGTCCCCTTCTTGCACTTTTTCGATGGGTTCCGTACCTCACACGAAATCAACAAGATTTCTCTCTGTAGCGACGAGCAACTTCAAAAAATGATGCCATGGGACAAGATTGATGAATTTCGCCAGCGAGCGCTCTCACCGAACCACCCCAGTCAACGTGGAACAGCTCAATCGCCAGATGTCTTCATGCAGCTTGTTGAGAGTAGCAACCAGCATTACATTGATGCCGTCGGACACATTGAGAAGGCAATGGACGATTTCTATAAGGTGACAGGACGAAGATACCATCCTGTCGAATATAAGTATTACGGCACAACAGAACCTACCGTTGCCATTGTTACCATGGGATCTTCGGTAAAGGTAACTGAAAATACGCTTTCGTACCTCAAGAACGAACAAGCATGTATCATATCTGTTCGCATGTTCCGTCCGTGGAGCCCAAAGATCTTCGTGAAAGCTATCCCGAAGTCCGTCAAACGAATTGCCGTACTGGATAGGACCCGCGAAAGTGGTTCTCAGGGCGAGCCGCTTTACTTAGATGTCTGTACTTCATTGATGCAAGAAGGGCGCGGTGACGTCCTCGTCACAGGTGGGCGTTACGGTCTAGGCAGCAAAGATTTTTCACCTCGCATGGTCTTGGCTGTTGTTAAAAACCTTCTAAAGAAGAATCCTGAAGATATTCAGAAACCTTTCACAGTAGGTATTGAGGACGATGTTACTAATTTGTCTTTACCTTTGGGTAGGTCTATCAACACCCTTGATCCTAGCGTCATTCAGTGCGTCTTTTGGGGCTTCGGAAGTGATGGAACTGTAAGTGGAAACAAGTCTTCCATCAAAATAATTGGTGATTACCACGATGACATGTCTGTCCAAGCATACTTTGAGTATGACTCAAAGAAAAGCAGCGGCTGGACTGTGTCGCACATGCGTTTCTCACCAAAAGTACAAATAGACGCACCTTTCAGGATTCAAGATGGTCAAGCAGGATACGTGGCCTGTCATAATGAATCGTACGTTCAGGCCAACAAGTTTGACGTTATCCGTTTTTTAAAACGTGGAGGAACGTTCTTCCTCAACACGTCGATTGCATCAATCGAAGACCCCGAAGAGCAGCTGGAAGCTCTAGAACAACTTGTTTCTCCCAAGATTCTACGCAAGTTGGCACTCAACCGAATTAAGTTTTATATCATGGACGCTCAAAAACTAGCGTACAAGTACGGGCTTGCCGGACGAATCAATATGATTTGTATGTGCGCATTCTTCCGCTTATCTGGTGTGCTGCCACTAAACGACGCTGTTGCGCTTCTCAAAGCATCAGCAAAAAAGGCCTACGCTCACAAGGGTGAAGAAGTTGTCAAAAAGAACCACGATTTGATGGACGAAGTTGTTGCTAACCCCAAGACCATGAAACTGGTGGATATTCCTTCAAAATGGAGATCTATTACAGATGGCAGTAAGCCTTATGAAAGGCGACACGTGTCTCTCATAGACGACGCGAAAACTCAAAAGTTTTTGGACGAAATTGTGGATCCTGTCTCGCGCTTGGAAGGTGATGACATCCCTGTGTCCAAATTCTTACAGAACCACTTGCTAGGCGGTGTAATGATTCCTGGCACAACCAAGTTTGAAAAGCGCAATCCAAATCCAAGCGGCCTCATTCCAGAATGGGACGATAAGACGTGCACGCAGTGCAATCAATGTGTTTTTGTTTGCCCCCATGCTGCTATTCGTCCCTTCATTGTCACCAAAGATGAGATCGCAGCAGCTCCTAATCCTGAAAATTTTGTTACTATCAGAGCATCTGGCACCGAACTAGCTGGCAAGAGATATGCTCTTCAAATTTCACCTCTCGATTGTACAGGATGTAATGCTTGTGTCGAGGCATGCCCGGAGACACCAAAAGCTCTCGCTATGGGCAAGCCTGATGACCCATCGCAGGCTGCAGAGAAGAACTGGAATTACGCAATCGACCTTCCAGATAGAGGAGATCTAGTAGAAAAAACCACTGTGAGGGGGTCTCAATTCCAAGCTCCGCTTATGGAGTTCTCCGGAGCTTGTTCTGGGTGTGGTGAAACACCTTACTTTAAGTTACTAACGCAGCTTTTTGGAGAGGTAAGTTGCTCTCTAAAGTTTTGCAGAGTTGTTATTTGAAATCGATGTATTTGCTAACTTTTTGCTCATTGGTCTGTGCTTAAATTAACAGCGTATGATGATTGCGAATGCTACCGGTTGTAGTACCATCTGGGGAGGTTCCTTCCCTTCGAACCCATACACAGTTTCAAAGAAAACCGGTCGCGGTCCGGCTTGGGCAAATTCATTGTTTGAAGATAACGCTGAATATGGTTTCGGAATGTTCTCGGCAACTAGACACCGCCGGGAGCGTCTTGTATCTCTTGTACAGGACTATGTACATACCATGGAGCTGAAGGGGGACGCAGAGACCGAGGACGAGAAGACTCTCTGTACGTTGCTCCAAGACTGGCTCGATATTCGCGATGAAAAGAGCGACAGGCCGACAACCTTATTTGACAAGATGAAGCCTTTGTTCCATGCCGTTCTTCCCGATGCAGAAGCAGAAGAACACTCTCCTGTTGAAGGTTCGATTTTAAGTCAAATTTGGAGCGAACGCGACATGTTCCCTAAGACTTCCCAGTGGATTGTTGGCGGTGACGGTTGGGCTTATGATATTGGCTATGGTGGTCTTGATCATATCGAGGCTTTTCAGGCTAATGATGTGAACGTACTAGTTGTCGACACGGAAATGTACAGTAACACAGGTGGACAAGCATCAAAGTCAACTCCAGAGGGTGCATCAGTGAAATTTGCCGTTGGCGGCAAACAACAACAGAAGAAAAATATGGGAGAAATTTTTATGGCTTACGAGCATGTGTATGTCGCATCTGTTGCTCTAAGCAACCAAGCACAAGTACTGCAAGCAATGGTAGAAGCGGATCGCCACAACGGTCCTTCCATCATTCTCGCCTACTCACCTTGTATCATGCACAATATCAGGCCTGCCGGCCAGAATGATATGTTTGAAGAGTGCCGTTTTGCTGTTGATAGTGGCTATTGGCCGCTTTATCGTTTCAACCCTGCTCTGGTCGAAGCTGGCAAGAATCCTTTCGTCTTGGATAGCAAGAAACTTCGTAAGGAGGTGTCGGCCTTTTTGAAGCGCGAAGGTCGATTCCTGTCTCTGCAAAAAGCAAACCCCACGGTAGCAGGAGAGCTCTTTTCAGAATTGAATACTGATATTCACCATAGAATGGACCATTTGTTGGAAAAGGCAGCTGGTTATAAAGCATTTGACCACCCTGACGATGCCTCGGTACAAGTCCTCTTCGCCTCCGAAACTGGAACAGCAAAACAAGTAGCTCAAGATTTTGCTGATGCTTGCACACTTTCTAATGGTTCTTCATGTAAGTTTCACCCCCACATTTTTCAGTCGCTTTCAAGTGTTTTTGCCCCTTTCTAACGTATGCTTGCTGTGCTTCGCAACTTTTTACAGCCCTTGATGATAGCGATCTTGATGATTTGGAAGGTCACACTACTGTCATGTTTGTGGCAACATGTGGTCAAGGTGCAATGCCTCAGAATGGAAAACGTTTCTACGCCGAGTTGTGCGCACGAACAGAACCATTCAAGGAGGGAACGAAGTTCATGGTGATGGGTCTAGGTGATTCGTCTTATTATTTCTTCTGCAAAGCTGCCAAGGACATTGAAGAGCAAATGCTCCGACTTGGTGCAAAACTATTACTTCCCATGGGAGAGGGAGATGATTCTGATGAAGAAGGAATGGAACAAGGACTCCACCAGTGGCTGGACCAGGTATGGCCAGTGCTTGAGGTACCACCTCCTTCTGAAGTTCCTCACATCACACCTGTCAAGATTATGTACTCAGAGCGTGCAATTATGCGCATCGACGAGGATGAGCGTGCAATCAATCAATTCTTCCATTCAGATGATATCAAGGCAGTTTCTATCCCTGTTTTAAGCAATGAGTTGATGTGTCCAAAGGACTACAATCGTGATTTCCGTACAATCCGCTTTGCCAAAGGAAGTGCCTTTCAGTACGAAGTCGGAGACGCGCTAGAGATTTGGCCTCACAATGAACATGATCGTGTTGTAGACTTTTTACATGATTACTCGCCCGACTTCGACGCAAGAACCGTGGTGAAGGCGGATGCGTGGGGCATTCATGGAGAAGTGTCGCTTGGAGCCCTCTTCGAGAATGTGCTTGATGTGTTTGGAAAACCAACGATGCATTTTATGCAGCAGCTAGCAACATTTGAGACCGACGAAGCGGAACGAAAGCTCATGCTGGACCCGGCATTCCTCAAAGATGAGGGTAAAAAGTCTGGTATCACAACCGCTGACGTACTATTGCGTTTCAAGAAAGCTCACCCACCTCTTCCAGCACTTCTTGCGATGATTCCTATTATCAAGCCGCGAGCTTATTCGATCGCAAGTGCCCCCCAAGCTTCCGGGGACATATTAGAACTTCTTGTGCTGATTGAAACATGGTGGTGTGACGAGGGCATGCGATATGGTATGACTTGCAATATGCTTCGCCAAATTCGCAGTGGTGACCATGTATGGTGCCGAATCAAGGCTGGCAGCATGGAGCCACCTCTTGCAGAACAACCCGTTGTCTGTGCTGGTATTGGAAGTGGGCTTGCACCACATATGGCCTTTTTACGAGAACGCGTCCGTGCAGCAGATGCCGGTGAAGAGGTTGCACCATTCTCTCTATTTTTCGGCAACAGATACAAAGCAAAAGAGTATCTTTACCAGGAAGAAGTTGAAGGTTATGAAGAGAAATACGACTGGTTCAAGTTGCATACTGCTTTCAGTCGAGACCAGGCCAAGAAGATTTACGTCCAAGACCTTGTTGGTATGACTGACGATGCTCGCAAGTTGTTGCGCGAGAACCCAACTGGTATGCTTTATGTTTGTGGTAACCGCAACCTACCAAAACCTCTCCAGGACAATCTTGTCATGAGCTTTTCACAACACAGTGAAGACACCGTCGAGATTACGGCAGCAACCGCTGCAATGGAAGATATGTTTGTCCATGGCCGAGCCCAGCAGGAGGTGTGGTAGGCTTCTGTGTTTTCAGTTCCTCTATTAGATTAGATTTTTTGCATACGAATATAATTTACTTTTTTTAAAAAAATTAGACATTTTTGGAGCCTACCCGAATTAGATGTCGGATGGCCTATTAGAAAGACTGATATAAATCTACTGGTTTTTATTTTACATGCTCGTCTTGCGTATATAATGCAATTGTTAATGCAACCGGAAATCTAAAATGTGGTTCTACTTTGACAGAATAGAATCTAGCACCTTGATAAATTCACCTTGTTTATGCCATGCAAGTGGCCTACGTGTAGTCCTCTGATTAAGGCAATCTTGCTGATTTGTTTTGGCTATAGTAATTGCTGTAGTCTAACTGGAAGGTTAGAAATCTTAGAGAATTTTCAAACGCATCATGGTCTGTTGCTTCTTGATAACGTCGGGTAGCATTTATCTTGGGCACCTGTACTCCAACACCATCTGTTTTATCGTGCAACGCCGAAAGAAATTGCTCAACGCGTTCACTGAACTCGGTAGAGTAGGACATGACATCTTGCAACAAACTTTCTTCAGCAAGTCCAAAAAAGTTCTCTTCTTCCAAATTTGAACTTTCCCCATCAAACCCCCATTCGCCTTCTTTCATACGGCGTTCTGCTTCATTGCGTTTCTGTCCAGCTCGCTCTGCTGCGTCCAAAGCATCGTTGAATAGAGACTCTTGTTTGCTGCAAAACGTTTTCACCATATCCAAAAGCTCTTGGATTTGCATTGCCAGTTGACTTTGTTGATGGTGAGAACCATCACCATCAGTAGATTCTTGAAACAAACACCCTCGAAGGACATCTTGAAGATAATGGTTATGGGCTTCAATGACTTGATCCAGGGTAGATGCGGCCTTTATTTGTCGTTCGAGACGTTTCCAACCACCCTCCAATATTTCAAACATAAAGTAGCTTTGTAACTTCCCCACAAAGTGCAACATGGATTGCCGTATCATGGATATATTTCGAAGAAAAATAGTTGCACAAGCATATCCCTCATTGTCTGCCAAATCAAATCCATTGTATTGTGCCGACTTGATCAATGCATGATGTAAGGCTGCACTTTGTCGCCAAGTGGAATTGAGGACGTATTCAACACGTTTAAGAAAAAATAGTAACGAGAAGACACGGCTGTAAATCTCCATGGCGTTAGGGTGGACAATTGCGGTCAGTGGTGTAGGAACATCATATGTTAGAGTGAAAACATCCCATCCGGTCCTCTTGTCATTTTCATCGTCAGTGATTGTAAAGCGATCACGGTCTGATGGAAACTTGTAGGAGCCACCACCATCGTCATCATCCGGATCATCATCATCTAACATAAACTCTACGCGGAGTCGTTCCAAAGTGTACGTAGGGAGAAAGGCAGCGTTTGTGTTTTGCAATGCCCCATCCATAACATTCGTGAGAGTATATGTATATACATCGGTGATTTCACCTCGCTCTTGCTTGTCAAATTCCACTGCCAAGCCATCCATCAAGGCCGATATGAAGTCTCCCTGTCCAAGAAACAAAAATTGTTTCAACGCCCATAAATGCTGAAGCAAATGATGTTGTTCTTTTAGACTTTCGAGTATACGGGAGTTTACTTGTCGTGCCGTCTGATACAAGGTTTGTCGTAGAATTAAACCATTTCTGCTATGTTGATAAAGCCCTCCTTCGCTTGTCATGTCTGTGATAGGCGTGTAATGATACCCCAAACGTTTCATCCGTTCCGTTTTATCGTTGTCATTGTAGGTATCTGACATTGTTGAAGTGCCAGTATTTATGCTTTTGTCTTCTATTTCCAGGACCCATTCATCATCCGCTAGACATACACGAATGAAATTAATGCCTTTCCCAACGCTCAAACTTAGTTCAATAAGATCTTGATCAAGTATTCCATAAGGGATTTGATCCTTTCGTATGAAGTACCGATCAGCCCACATGAGTTCATCACGTATGCCAGTACGTTGGGCGACGAAAAATTCTTCGTGTGCGTCACGAAGTACGCCCTGTTGGGTCCATAGATATAAAATATCAAACCATGGACGACTTGTCGAATACAAGACAGAATGTAAGAGAGTGGAATGTCGTGTGTCTCCATGCAGATGATGATTATACAAGGCATTCAAAAGTTGTCCTCCTCGTAAAAAGGACGTCCCATCTGTAATCATAGCCAATGTTTGAAGTGGTGCCATTAATGCTCGGAGTTGTACTACTGATTTCCGTAAGCTAACGTGTTGCTGTGGTTGTTGCAGTTCTGCTTCCATACTGGCAATAAAGTCAAGGTATAGTCTCATTTGATGAGATAAAAAATCTGTCAATGCTCGTGGTACGACACCCATATTTTTGTTATTCTCGTCGTTGATATCGTTGTTAAGATTCTTATTTCCTCTGCTATTCGGCGATGACTTGGGCAGCTGTTTTTGTTGTTGCTGTTGGATGTTGTCAATGTAAGACTGTATTCTTCGATATAACCAGCCAGCTTCTCCACAAATGTTCATAGCATCGATTGCGCCCGAACCAATTCTGGATTGACACAACGTATTAGGATGTTGCATCGACATAACTTTGAAAAGATGTGCAGATATATCATTGCAATCCTCGTCATTTTTTTGTTCAGATTGATCACGAGAGTAATTTTCCCTCACGTCATGACAACCAAGAATCCCCTGAAGTGTATACAAATACTTTTGCAGTAGCAAAATTTCTTCTTTCTCGATTTCAGTATTCATGTTTTTGTACCAAACACAACGAAACTCCTTCCTGTAAAACACACAGCTAAACTTCAAGACTGTTACACCACTCGCCTAGTCTTCCGTGTTCCTTATCTGTCTTCAAGGACTTCTTTTTAGCGAAACAAATTAAAGATCTTGTTAGCTTACAATATACTATTATCTTGTGTTAATCGTTCAACGTTCCCATGAAAGAGGCGAAAGAGGTGGCCGACAACCGGACACACCTTGTCATTGTGTCCATAACGTCTCCAACCGGGCATCAAAATCGAAAACCAAAAAAATTGAAGTTGAAAATGGAAATATTCATACTAGAGTTAAAGATTTTAATTGGCTCGTGTTTTTATCCTTCATTGGCTGTTATTGTCGATAATACAGTAAAAGGTTAATAAAAGCTCGGGCTCCGTATTTTTTATGGAACCCCTGTTACGTCCGTACTCGTACGGTACATGGGAGAAAGCGTCATTCTTTGCTTTTTTTTGATAAAAGTTGAAAGTTGTGAACTCCAGAGGGAGAAAGACGACAGAAGCACTTCAACTGTTCGAATTGAAATTAGTCCCAGGCAATGACGGTGAAAGATGATCGCCCATTTCCTTACACCATCCTGCCTGTGTTCCTTCCACCTTCTTCTTCACTGCATCAATCACGCATGAAAATTTTAAAATGTGCTTTGCTTTCTCGTCTTGCAATTTTGGTTGGAATGATGTTATCATGCATGTTGATACCAGATTTAAATCCAGGCGATGATGTTTACAAGTTTGACCTTCGATTCTCCAGCATGGCGACCCCCTCAAGCCATGATTATAATAATCCCTGGAAATGTTTTTGTTTGTCAGGGCACTCCTGTGACCATACTAAACTAGTACATGATTCTTCCATGCTACCCAAAGAAAATGAGAGTATTCAAGATCGGACGACACAGACGTGTGCTGCTACACAACTCCATGAGATAGATGATTGGTCTCCAAAATGGACAAGAATTGTCAACTCCTTTTATTTTCATCTGTTACAGCCATTGACACGTTGGGATGCTGCAAGATTTTTGACCTTGGCAGTAAATCTTCGTGAAAGATATCCTAATTTTCTTCATTGTGACGACAAGGATAATGCAGCATGTTTAAATTACAACAGCAAATACGACAACGAGTTGGAATATGATCCATTTCTATCATCCGAGGAAGCTCATGCATTCTTTCCACTATTTCCAATCTTGATACGAAATTTTGCCAACAATTTGCTTTTGGTATTGATCCCGGCAAAATTGTTACCACCTACCTTTGAAGGAGTTATTGCGCTGTCCGCACTAATATCAAATATGATTTTCTTTACTGTGGCGGTTCTATCATTGCATGATTTAACGTATACTTTGACAATGAAACAACGTTGCATTACCAACGCTAACGGTGACAGAACAAATAGCAGTAACACCGAATGTTTGTACATTGCAGAAGTAAGCGCAGGTCTCCTTTGTATTAATCCAGCAAGTATCTTTTTTTCAGTGGGGTATTCCGAGTCACTCTTTGCAATGTTAACATTTATGGGACACGCCTTGACAGCAAGAGGATATATTTATATTGCAATTCTCCCCTGGTTTGCTGCGTCATATGCAAGATCTAATGGGACATTAACATCAATATGGTTAGTCCTTTTAGCTATTTCCAAACTCCTACCGTCCTTGGAAATGTTCAAGTTCTCTGCTACTAGTAAAATGCGGGGTATTGGTAACTTTTTGTTGTATATTTGTATGGCAGTATTGAATGCTATACCTGTTTGGTATCATGATCAAACTGGATACTCAAATCATTGTGATGCATCAAACTTGCCGTTCAAACCAGTCTGGTGTCAAGCCTATGGTACAGATAAAATATCAAAACAAACAAGATTTTCTTTGTATCAGTATGTACAACGCAAACATTGGAATGTTGGTTTTCTTCATTATTATGAACTCAAACAAATTCCAAACTTTTTGTTGGCAGCACCTATCCTTTATCTAACTATATCTGCTACAACGCATTGGATTGGACGCAGTTGGAAAAGCCATCAAAAAGAGACCACGAGGACTTCTGACGGGAGTCGCACGGTCATTCAAAAATGCTATTCTTGGTACAATCCTATCCACGTTATTGAATGGGCAATATTTGCCTTTAAAGCAGTGACATGTATTACGACAAAAGCAGAGCAACAACAACAAAACTCATCGTTTGACTTTCTCTTATGTGGTCCTCAAATGCTTGGTCATTATGCTATTCTAGCAGCACTTGGACTTGTTGGCTTGACTGTAGCACATGTGCAGGTATCAACTCGTCTCATCTGCTCGTCGTGCGTGGCTATTTACTGGTACATGGCATATTTGATTCTAAACCGATCTATTCAGAAAAACAACAAACAATCAAACAAACAAGACAATGATGACCATACCATCGTTAGTGGGAGTTACGAATGCTTCAAAGATCCAATATTATTTTATTGTTTTATCTATATATTTCTAGGGATTACAATGCATGTGAACTGGATGCCATGGACTTGATGGGCGATAATATAAAATGAAAGCAAAATTTTCAATACTTAAAAGGGACTTTTTCCATGTTGCATACATTGAAGTCCTCCAACGAGCTGTACAATGCGTTTGGGTCACATTTTCTCCTATGATTAAACGGGAATGCCTAACGACGACGGTGGAGGGAGTCAGAATTTAATCCCTTTCTGCGAAACTTTCCATCGAGTTTATAAAAGTTAAAGGACTAACACAGATCTTCATACCCCCAAAAAAACGAAATGCAGTATGTCACTGACACTGCAGTAACGTGTAGGACCTACCTGGATTTGTTTGCGACTTTACTTGTACCGTTCTGAATACCTTGTAGTGCTGTCATGGGTAATTTCCCTGGATACAAATTTTACCTACTTGAAAAAGTTTGTTGTTATTACCGAAAATGTAGTCTCTACATATGAGAGGGGAATATTGTTTCAAGAAGAAGATGATGCATGCATCTTAATTGAGACCTACCCTTTGACGGCCGCGCCCCAGAATCGTAATATTATTTATCTAATCCTTCTTTTTGTTCATTCATAGTAGTATCACGAACAATAATAGTACGAGGTAAGTAATAAATAGTTGCGGATAAATCCAAAGCTCCAAATAAGCACATTTCCAGTTACTTTACATACTAATTATCCCTTGAAATACTACCTGGTACTTCCTTGGAGTTGGGGCAATATTGTTCGAATTCCATGTAGAATGTTGTTTGGGGCCTAAATAGCCGCCTGACCCTTTTATGGAGCACAGTAGTTCAACCATGTACGGTACTACAGATACAGACAGTACCTGTACAGAACGAGTACCAGGTAGATTCTTTTTGTGGGCATGTCTTTCTTGAGTCTTGGTGCGACATCCATAAACCCGAACCCATCTGCCAGGAATCCGCGGATGCAAAAACCGTTCCACTATATTTTGTACGGATAGAATAGAGGATGACAGAGCATAAATGTTTATTTCAAAAGAGCATTATCTGTCGAACTCACGCTGCTTGTTTTAGAGATTGAGACGAGTGCTAATACGACGACACACAATTATTGCTGTCGCTAAATAAGTAAATCATTAACAGAGACAAGAGGAAAAAGTAGAGGAGTTCGAGAAAAATGACGCCAGAAGAATACGATCTAAAGCTCTCATTATCAATATCTAATCTTCATGATCCATTTGAGAAGATGCAAGTCGAAAGAGAGAAGCTCTGGAGGGCTAAAGGAGATAACGACATTCGTGAACATAGCTTTCAATCTATTGGTTTTCGACTCAGCAAACTAGCTGCGGAAACGAAAATAGCAAGACTTGAACAAGAGAATTTCCAAGCATGTCACGAGCTTCTCATGAGAGAACAAGAAGCTGAAACTATTAGAAACCAAATTGCAAAGCTCAGAATACAAAATGATATTGCAGAAAAGGAGCACGTGAAAGACATGCTCGAAAAGGAATCTAAGCTGGCACAATTGAAAAAGAGATTCAACGGAAAAACACAAGAATTTGAAAAGGATGGGCACATTTATCTGTATGCAAATGCCATGACAGAATGCGGTAAAAAGTCGGACTATGTGCTTCTTTTACAAGCTCGACTTTGCCATGCAGTCCATCACTTTGCTATATTTGAATCTCATGTGAAGTTTGCAGACAACAAGAGCATCTACCTTATTGAGAAAGAAAAGGAACAGTTGCAGACTCAGTTGGCAACATACACTGCATTGGAGGACCTCACGGTAAAGTTTTTTACTCTAGCCTACGAGGAGCAAATATATAGGCTAAATGCTTTTAAAGAAGCAGTTAAACCTCAAAAAGATGAGCTATTCCAAATCCAACTTCATCAGCGGGATGCACATAAGAAAGAAATGCAACAGTTGCAGAATGAAATGGACAACAAGAATACGTACCAGAAATCTGTTTCATTCAAGCTTGAGCCTACATCAGAAGAACCAGAACCAAGCCTACAAGACCGATCTCTTCCGGCTATGTCTATGTCGTTTACTTCTTTTAACTTTAAACACAACGTGCCCCACGACGCAAATCAAGTGCTGGAGAGCAAACTTACTGTGTACCATTCTCCTCTGAAAGTTTTGGAAGATCATAATATTCCAAGGAATTCCATCAAGAGAAATAGTAAGAGAGCTACGGCCGCATAAAATAGGGGTTTCCGTGCGTTATTCAGCATATCTAGGTGCTATTTTGCACTTCCAAGTTTTGGAAGACTGAAATTGCTTTTTATTATATCAAGAAGCACAACTGAGTTTTGGCTGCATTAGACATGCATTTTGTTCATTATGCAGAGATATTAAATATTGTCGGCAACGAAATTGGTAGGTGGTGAATTATTCGATCAAGAAATATATGCACTTCGTCTCTTTGTCAGCTTTTTAATATGTATGAATTTAAGTTAACTGTTTTAAAAATAGCCCACTTCCAATTATGGAAGTTCATTTAGTACGATAATTGGCATGGCCCCCTTCACGGAAATCGACGTCCAGCACGCATAAGTAACTAGTTTTGAGATGGTTCATGATGACCTAGGACTAGAACCATACTGGGGGCTGAGCCAAATGGTAGGGCAGCCGCTCCTAGGTTCATCGTCTTGCCTTCATTTTTATCAGAAAAGAATTGAAATGATAGGAGAATCCTTCGCCGATTGTAGTGCTTTTTAGTCTTGTTCTATTCCTCCACTTGAAAATGACAATCCAAGGCACACCAAGGATGAAAAGGCAGATACACCCAAGCCAAAGAACCGTATGCCACGATTATATAATGCTGTACGTGTAGCTGTGTATAGTCCTGCAGCTATTAGGCTCAATAACACAGAAAATGTTTTGTACCGTCTCATGGGTTTACGACTTAATAATGCTTGGAATTCATTGGCTTCCTCGTCGTCATTAGGGCAACGAGCAAAGACAAACCGAGTCCCACTTGTCCCCCCCTTGCCGATACGAACACGATTATCACAATAGGTAGAATCCAATACAACACTGGATGATGGGCCTACATTAAGATTCAAAATTCGTCCTTTTCGTCCAAATACGATACGTGGTGCATCAAAAAGTACTCGAACAGCAAGGTTGGAGAGTGGTAATTTGTTTGTTTCACGTTCCTTGTAGGGGACTGGGATTGCATCACCACGAAGTATTACAGTCAATCGAATCAAAGACCATAGGGCATCCAATGATATGACGTTGACCGCTTCTGCCACAATATTTGTGGAGCTTTTATTGTCTTTCGTAACAGCATTCCCACCCAATCCTGTTGAATTAAATGGCAAAATATGTTGAAAGGTCCTTCTTGTAGTCAAAAGTTTTTGTACCAATCCATTCTTACGTGTCCACTTTCCACCAACTGGATTTTGATTTTCTTTGGAAGTTAATGTGTACGACACATCATACAGACCAATCAGTGGCTCAAATCGAGACAAACTTTCTTCAGTTTCCTCATCCTTGTCTTCAGGGGACAATGAAAAGCTTTCTTCCAAATCAATAATTAAACTTTTTATTGTGTTCTTTTGATTAAATGTTACATTGTTTTCCTTCTCCTCTTTTTCATCTTTTGGGTGAACTGAATGTAGTAACTGATCCACGATGTCATTCGATGGCGCAGCAGCAAAAAGTGATACAGGTGATGCCGACGCTGTGGACGTCGATCGAGTAGTATATCCCATTGTAGGTGGTGCAAACGACTCTACCCATAGGAAATTGTGACACACAAGTAGTATCACTATTAACAGATAATAGCAGTGAGCACACATTGTTATAGGACTCGATCGCAACTCGCAACCATTGTCATGCAACAAACGTCTCATTCCTGCCCACCCTGCTTTTCTGAACAAAAAGAAATACTGTAATCTGTATGGGAAAGCAGGGTTGCTTGGATCGGTGGCAGTTGAAGGTTGAAGTTACGAAGGGATCTAAACATCGAACGCACGCCGGTACTTTTTATCTGTAGAATAGATGATAATGTAAAGCAAGCTAAAGATAGGGGAGGTTACAGTAGCTCTCCTTTTCATAATAACCAAACTTGATTCCAATATATTAAAACCGATTAGAAGTGCTTCTCCCTTTCACTTCTCTACAATATTTTTGTCCTGAGTCGTATTATTATGATAGTCGTCAACATAAACTACCACTGTCGGTCTTCTGGTCGTCTCCGTGCAGGGCGACACAAATGATACCATACAAACCAGTTTCCAGCACTTGCAATCGACATCGAGAAGAACAGCAGCGTCATCAAAAGAAAGCCCAACGGTCAGCAGCAAAGCGATGGATCCGGAGGTCAACCGCCACACATTACAACTCTCAGAATCGTCCAAACCAATTTTAGGAAAGACGGGAAATAATGACGAAAACTACATTGTTGACCTAGAAAATGAATTAAATTTAGTTCAGACAAAAACATGCACTTGGAAATATATTAAAGATGAAATTGTATGATATCTGACAACAGACGGGACTGGTGCACTTCCTATTTTATGTGTACTATTTCTTGTTCTTCCTCTATCAATTTTGTGGATTTTTCGATAATGGATCAAAATCTTATATATTTTATATTGCATATTATATGGAAAGAGAGCATGTATATGTTTCTTCATTGCGGTGGTCATGACGTTTCTAATATCTTGGTCAGCAAGATACCAAAAAAGGTAAACATTGAAACTGAGTAAACACCTTGATGAAACCCATCCTTGCAACCACTTGTACTATAATTCTTTTAAAATAAGTTTTCCCAATCTTTCATTTGACCAATACAATTTCGTTTCAACGGTAAAAAATATTCACAACAATGAAGAAGAAATAATTGAGTAAAGAATAATTTCATTTTGCACATTTCTTTGCTGCAACAATAGGATGAAAAATTACTATACTTTAGATGCTCGATGATAGTGATAATGACTGAGAGGATAATGCTATCAACACTCGGAGTGAGCAGTATGATCTATTTAACCAACATGATCAAATCATTGCATCACTGGTCATGTAGACCTATGCAACAACCAAGTTTGCTGGAATGTAAATTGCGACGAATCGATTGACAACTGTTGCGCTCACCGTTTTGAAAATGATCAAAGTAATGTAAAAAAAAACACCATTTACAGTGTATGTTCTGAAGCAAACGACAAGCCATTCGGTTTTATCAGTATGACGACAATAACACGTATGTGTCATTCTAGATGTTTTGATTTGTGCACTAGTATGGCGTGCCGGCGTTATCCCCTACGATAGGACCCTCTCTAGAGGCTCCTACTGACGAACACGTAACAAGATATTCAAGATTCAATTAAGTCTTTAGTTCTCACAAACAACAAGATGTGACACCAAATGTCATGATTTTGGAAGTCGGAACCAATAATTTTGATGCCTTTCTGTTTCTACAAAAATAAAGAATTTGATGGGGAGATAGATGTACCCTTACACGCCATATTCTCGTACATTTCAATTTGGTCTAGTTATTTCGTATTAAATACAAAATTTACAATTTGATAGCCTAAAAGTTACATCTACTTGGCTCTCACAAAAGGAACAGCGTTTTCTGAAAGGCTACACATTCCTTGACACTTCTACCCATGTTCCCGACTCTTTAGCAAGTAGTGATAAAGACGAATGAACTGTGGATGTGAAGTCTTGTTGATTCAACAACTTGATATAGCTACCATTGCCTTTCACAGTAATGCC
>WKLE02002139.1:0-13596 GCA_014885115.2 Asterionellopsis glacialis
ACACACACACACACACACACACACAAACTGAAAAAACATATTAAAAATGACCCTTAGTATAAATCTCAATTATAGAGCATCACAAGAATTATAATCCATAAAGTATATAGGGGATAGAAAAAATGGCCTTGGAGAAAAATCAAATTAAAAAGTGACCTGTAGAGTAGTACATGAAAAATTATGATCAAAAGCAGTTTCACAGACCATCTTGTATAAAGCACTCTAGTAGTAGTATATATCTCAAATAGAACAACCTAGACCACCACTACAGTTCATTAAACAATATTTAGGATTCTTGTATAAAAACAACAAGTGCTTTAAGGATGACAGACTTTAGAAAGTTACATGATGTATTACTACCCAAAGTGTTCAGCAGTAAATTACTTGTTTAAAATCTGGTTTTTTTAAGTCCATCATTTTTGAAAATGTGGTATTCAAAGAACCATTATATCTGGTGGGCCCAAATGAACAGGAATAGTCATTATTCTTTGACACAGAGTTGTTCTTGATAGAAAATGGAAAAGGTGATGATCATGTAGATGAAATTGGCAGGGCTGCCTGCTAAGATTCTGTTGTGGTTGAGTGAGGACACATATTTGGAATTAGCAAAGAGGGCTCTGGTTTTTGCTTTGTTATATTATCAATAATCATTTTGATCATGATGAAAGAGAAAGGGTTTCTGTTGTTATGGTGAAGCCTGTCAGAAACCAAAAGAGAATGATGTTCAATCTCTAAATGTATAATGAGAAAAGAAGTTGCACAAGCTGCTACTAAAATAGCATGTGAGGAATCTGTTTACATGAGTTTGGATACTGTATATTCTTAGATGATTATTGTTGAAAAAAATACCAGAGATTATATATAGAGCAGCTAACTTGGAAGAAGAAGAAGCAAGAACTCATTAGGAGAGCCCTTATTTAAAAAAATAATTACTAGTATCTCCTCCTCTAATGAGTATTGTTTCTTTAAATATCTTTTTGTTTAACATTCATGGCCAAAGGTGCTTGTTTTATTAGTTTTTACTAATTTCATGTTGTCATTGTGCAAGCGTGCTTTCTAATGCTATGCTTCATAGTTAAAGGTAGTGTACTACATACTGCACATGCTCTGATTTATCCAAAAAAGTTCAAGAAAACAGTAGCATTATGAAAGAACAAATGTATCACAACTTAATAAATGAAAACCTTGTACTATTCTGGTATAGGACTACTTACTGGTTTTTTTTACCACCAATTCTGCCAATCAAAGGACAGAGAAGTGATTCCAAGCAAAGACAGAAGCATAGCACCACTACAGGGGGAAATGATCTTACTGGGTTCCTTTTTTGGTTTAAAAAAACCTGACATAGGGGGGGCAAAGAAGAAGAGATAATTTGTCCATGGGTACTCTGACAACAATATTTTTAATTGCCACTTTAGCAAAATTTATTTGTAAAGTTGCTGTATTTTAATGGCACTAAGAACTAACTAGTTTGAAGAACACATAACATGATTGGAGAGCCACCCAAGTTGCTTAGCTAGCATATCAGGTTTCCTCTACTGCTTTCAAAACAAGACATTCTTGTTATGCTAGTACATCATTCCAACTATCAAAGAAGGGAAGGGGGATGACTTTCTCATTCAATCACTGTCCATCTTGATAATACAGGCAAAGACAAGATAGATACAAGAACAACTGTTATGCAGTAAAGAATTGGAAAGAGAACAGCTCACAAAGTATTACAAAAAGGGGTGGTCTGTGAGCAATTTTATGAAATAGATGGAAATATTCATTTAAGAGGAGGGCAAGGATAAATTGAAACATTGGCAAGTTGGCATGATTGATGGCAATGTATTAGAAGTCTTTATGATCACTTTTTAAATATGACAGGCAAATGCACATTTCCTTACTGAAGCTCATATCTTAACCAAGAAGACAAGAGCAAGACAGTTGTTGATTCCAAACAAGTGTAGTAGTTACAAGATAGTAGTGGGAAATTTAATTTTTATCATGTTATACTTACTGATCAGGAACATTCAGGATAATACAAAACACTACCTACAAGGGACACCCAGGATCCCTATATGGGGTGCCAGGGCAGGGATACAAGGGGAGGATATGTGTATATAACACAAAAAAATCAGAAGTGCAGAAACATTACAAGGCAAAATCACATCAGTTGCATCAGAATAGTAGGTCAGAGGTCAGAGGTCAGAGGTCTAAGGAGGGGGGATCTTCACTTGCATGTAAGAAAAATTACTATACTAAAAATGCAAAATAATTAAAATTACATCAAAGCTGCCATCACAACAAATCTCATGTAATAACACAACAAAGGATCTAACAGTTGTGTTGGGGAAAGCACACTATTTTTCTATTGTGATTAAAAAACAAAATCCCAAGGAGGGATTTCTCTCCCATGCAAACCAGGAAAAGAATATAATTATCACCATAACTTATTGTCTACACATCCTCCTGTTCAGTTTTGTTGTTTAAACAATATTTCACCTTCACTACATCTTTGTTACCAGGAAAGAGAGTGCATGTACTGAATGATCTCATCATGATTGTGCCATCCTTGGGATAAAAGTTGTGAGATTTACTTTATGAAGTTATACAGAAGTGTTGGTGGTGGTGTATGATAGTGCTCTTAAAAATATGAGTGTAATCATTTTCAAAGAGAGAAAATTAATTATTGGGAGTTTATTCATTTTTTGTTTGAAACATATTAATGAAGTACCAGAGAATTAAAAATCTTGGGTGGGTATATGCAAAGATGTTGTTTGTTATAAATTTGGTTCCTCTCCTTTAATAATTTTTGTGGGGGTTGTTTATTTCACTTTTGGTGCCTTGTGTTACCTTAGCATTATCCTCTAAAAATATGAAAAACACATCAGGATATATCATTACTTTAGCAATCAGCACATCATAAATCCCATAACTTCATTGTTGTGCCTGCTCTTGTCCTCATTCCTTGACACATTTTTCTAACCAGGTAAAGTGATTTCTTGTCTGAACCATTTTTCTGAACGTTTTGTACTTCTTGGGAACAAAATATAATGTTTTGCGTCCTTTCAGATAAAGCAAAAAAATTTGTAGATCATGCTATGATTAATATTTCCTTGATACCCTGTACCTGTCAACATCAGGGGTACCCTTGCAAAATATCTTATACAAATGCTACAGCATTTATCCAAGCATTAACATATCCAACAATAGCAATAGTGTACGTTCCACATCCATAAACCCTTTTTTCAACAAAATTTTCTTCTGCCTAGGCAGGGAACAACATCTTCCTGTAAAAAACAATACATTAGTCACACTTTTTGTTGCAGCTACTTCCCACCAACAGAAAGAATAGTGCAAACAAGACAAATAAAAGATTCTTTAATAGTACTCATTGTTGACTGAAAGTATTATATTACAAAAATGACAATTAATACCCTTGTATAATAGCTATTCCTTCTTATTATTTCTGTTCAAGAACTTATCCTCTGACTCAACAAAATTACTATCCTCCTACCAAGAAATATCCCAAATAAAAGAAGCAACAGCATTCACTTGAGTCATTGTCAAAATTTCTCAAACTGACTAAAATAATCTTACAAAACTATGAAAAATTATTTCATATTTATGACAAAATAATATTCTGGTACAAGATGGTTCCAAACAACATCATTATTTTTTACAATCCTTAAGTGAACCCATCAATTTTCCATTAATTTATAAGGGAAGAATTAGCACATCATTGAGTGCTGCCAGATGTTCAAGAATGTAACATACAAATAAAGGGCTAGTGATGGTATTTATCCTGTTAGTGTCAGCAATACAAATAACATGTATTGCTCATATTTGAAAGGTTTGTCCAGAAAGTGAGTTTGGAAAGAAGCAATGTTCTTGGAGAGGGCACAGGAGATATATGATACTGCTCTAGTGCATAGTACTACCAATCAATGCTAGATGATGAAAAGGTCTTTTTTCTGGTAACTGCACAGTTATGAGTTTAAGGATGAAAAAAATTGTGTGACACCATTGATTGTCATATATGATGTGATTCAAGTCATGGTGTCTAATTTTCTTTATAGTTCCTGTCAGGCATGCCTTCTTTTTACTTTGTGGTAGCTAGTGTTATTAGTTGTTAGACTGCCATTTACTGCTTGTTAATTACAAATTCAGGTACCCTTTACCTGTTCCTACATTGTTACCACCCACAACCAGCATGATTACCAACTGTTGTTGAAAGAAAAATATAACACCAATAAGGAAACAGGAGATTTATTTTTTCAAATTGGAAGTTGAGAACATGTATAGTCATAAAAGGAGCTGTTGCAGCAATGGTAGGAGAGAGAAGGGTTCTTCCACAAAATAACATTGAAGAACTGGTGGCAAGCCACCATAATCATATTTTTGGAATGACACTAGGTGTCCTCCACCATGTTGTTGTTGTTTATTTCAGTAGCAGTGCATAGTGGCTATTCAGAGGCTGCATGATTATGAATGAATAACACATCACAAAGCAAGAAAAAAGAAGGGGCAAAAAGAGATAGATATATATTTTGCCACTTGGTTAAGTTATGAGAGTAGTCAAGACCAACTTTTGATAGATGATGCTCTGTTGCATAAAATGCCAGAAGGTGGTGAAAGTTCAGGGGGGAAATGACAACTATTTGTGCTACACAAGAGGAATTTACAAGAACACCATCACTATATAATAACAGAGTGGGTGTCATCCCATGCAACACCATGATGAGATTAATTACTGAAACAAAGATCTAACAAACCAGTTAAAAAATTCTACAAAAAGAAAATAGAAATTATAAATCACCTAAACAATTATGGGACATAGTAGATGATCAATTATCAAATATGACACCAACACCAACACTAACACCAACACCAACACCAACATCAACACCAACACCAACACCAACACCAATAAATTGCAATCTCTCATGGGCAGCTACTAATATATGATTTTGTTTAACCAAGGGAAGAAATAACATCAACAACAACTTCATAAAAAAACTCACAGAGCATGAAGAATTACCACTGTATTGCAGCATTTAGTAAACTTTGTATAGTAGCTAATATATAAAAGCTGTGTTTGGATGTACTAATATATAATTCCTAATCTCACCCCCTGTCCTATTTTGTTTTTTTAAAATCACAGGGTACAACATCTATTAGCTACTCACACAAAAGTATTAGAAGACTTTGTTGAACAAAAGCAATTAATAGGCACTTGCATTGATACTGCTTTTGAGAATAAATGGTTGGTCATGAGAAGTACTTTAACAAAAAATAGTTGATGTTGTAACAAAAAAGTACAGAAAGACACACAAGAGTGGTCTAAAAGAAAATCTTATTCCTTGCTATGTGTGCAATGCCATTCTGAGAAGAAGTTAGGTACGCTAGATAGCTATTTTACTCCCATCAATGATCACCATAGTACTGTGGTGAAGAAAGTGAATGAAGACACAAGAACACTACTGAAAGAATATCTACTGGAACGGTAGGTTCGTACCTAGAACATCCACATCAGGGTAAAACACATTATTTCGTCGTGATATTACCATGGCAGAAGTTCATTTCATTTTTGAAAATCCACATCAACATACTGGAAAAGGATACCATACGACAAACTCAACTGCTAGTAGTAAGCAAAAAAAGGATCGTCCAGGAAAAAGAGGAAACAAAAACAACAACCATATATGCGAACATGTTCATGTTGTCAAACAACGAAACCAGTGATCAATTTTCGAATAGTCAGCGTCGGAAATATGGTTCCTCTGCCAAGTGTAGAGAATGCTGTTAAAAAGACGAGAACGATTGGTTGGGGTGAGTGATAGAAACGGGGTTGAGTGAGGGTTGAGTGAGAGCACACGGCGAGAGAGAGAGAGAGAGAGAGAGAGAGAGAGAGAGAGAGAGAGAGAGAGAGAGACGAAAGTAAAACACACACTTACGTACACTCTAGAGAAAAACTACGTAGTATTTTACAAATGTCTGATGAAAGTACGACAGGATTTTGAAAATCGGGATCTAAAATCCAAAAAGATACCAACAATAAGTCTCAACTTACTAGTTTGAAAGAGCCTTTCCTGTAATCCTCAGTGATGCATAATTTTTCGATTTTACCTAAGTGTTTTGAAAGAGTTCTTTTGCCTTTCACAAGAGCAAATACCATATGTACCTTCAGACTGTCAGAATTATAGTGTTGTTCTGTTGTGATGAATGAATGGTACGGTGTACATTTGATGCAAATCTTTCTTGTTCTTTAGCGGCACACTGCATGTACTCGTACCGGAGCGGTGCAAGTACTTCCTATAAAAAGAATTCCAGAAGTGACATGCAATGCTTGAGATCGGATTAAATCATGTACTTTAGTGTGCAGACTATACGCAACGCAGAGTTTTGCAGAAACTGAAGTTTGTACATGTCTATATTTCCCCCCCAATCACGCGACAAACAAACCAAGCATTGATCACTAGACATATCAGTATGGGATACGTACACTGCTAATTGCCAATGTAAAAAAGAATTCTTTGCTATTTGTCTTGCATGAATACGATGTCGTGCCCTCCATTATTGCTGGTACCGTTTGGTATTTTTCGTTTCTGTGATTGAATTAAGGATGGTACGGTGTACACTTCATGACACGACTGTTCTTTGTTCCTTGTTCTTTGGCAACTCATGAACTCTATATAATTGTAAATGCCCCTCTGTCAAAAAGAATTCGAGATGTGACATGTTATATTTGAGATTGCATTGCCTTGGGTATTACTCTTATGTAAAGAATTCATCACAGTTCAAGTCAATGTTCTTTGATCATCGAACACTGATTTGTTTTGCTTGTCACACGATTAACCTCTATCGTGTTACAAAAAGAAAACGAAGAATACGAGAGTCACAGTACCGGTACAATAAAAAGAATTCACAAGAAGGAAAAAAGTGTGGGAGGGCCAGATGTTGATCAAGATGTCGGGATATAGAATAATGATAATACAAGGTACTTTTTAGATCTTCTATTCTTTTCTTCAGAACCCAGAAGAAAGAAAGTCGCCAGCAAAGACACGATTGAAAACGTCGTCGCCATAGTTGTAGTATAGGACCTAGTCACAAGTCACAACGTATACAACGTTCGATCAAAAGACTATCATGAAGGACTAATTGCAATTTGTACAGCAATTTCAAAGGAAATCATAAGAAATTATAGAGTACCGCATAAGCTGTAAACATTATTAAGGGAGTCAGGCAATTTAGATGGCATGCCGGACTACTGTTTGAACTCTGTAAAGTTCTACTGTACTAATTAAGTATTCTTATCTGATCAAGTACTGAGTTTTAACATGATCTACTCATAGCGGAGAGCTAATGTGACACGACATTATCGTACTACACATAGTGTATGATACTAAATACTTATCTCATTACTTTGGATAGTAAACCTAAAATTTCCAGAAAAGAATAATCATTCATGTTACTATTTCGTTACCTGGCTTAAATCGTGTCACGTAAAGAATTCTTTCCCATTCATTGATTAACGGGGCGGTATGACTATAAAAGAGAACAATCGTGTCACAATTTAAATGAAGCTTTTTCATAGTTAGGCATTTCATGCCGGAACAAATTGATTTTACCATATTGACAGCACTGTTCAAAGTCAAACGATCTTTTTGTTGAATTTACTTAGCGTTCCATAAGGGCTTAAGTGATACCTCCTTAACTTGAAGTATTGTGTATAACAATATATATAGGGAATAAGTACCCAGCAATTCTTATATGTAGATGTGAAAATGATAAAGGTGTTTTTATTGATTAATAATAGCAACCTCATTAAGTGTGAAACTCTTTCACTTTTCATGATAATACTTTTGGGTTGATTAAAAATGGTTTCTTCCTGTCCCATTCTTTACTACACGTAAAAGGACTTCTTCCTTTTTGATTCCATGGAGTACGTATCCTACGAGTATTTCATTACTTGTCGTATCGAGATCCCGTATTCTGTCCATCCTTGTACCCCTGTAAACCCTTGTACACTTAACTGAATGAGAAGACATCACTTCACGTGTCTTGAGAGGAATAAACTGACGTAAATGTCTTGTACATAAAATTGATTGGATGAGATCATAGATTGCATTTCTTCCAGCACTTCGTAGCGTAGGACTATGATTATGTAGGGTTATGTGTCGACGGCCATCTTGAAAAAACAGACAAAAAAATAAAATAGACTCTGCTTGGTCCAATTACAAACTATAGTTAGTACCGTTACGTACAGTACCGTTACGTATCTACACGAGCCCACAGCCCTTGTCAACTCTAACTAACTACTCCTAGGTTAGAACCGTGCGATCCGTGTGGCTTGCTTGATACCAATGTACGAGCTCGTACCATTACGCACAGTCTTGATACTATTTAAATTTATCCAGCACTACCTGGTACGAAACCAGTTCCTCTAGAGTCCTACCAGGTACAAGACAAAGCGGAGATATCAAACCACACAGCGATAACAGCGACAACACGATACACGTTCACAGCGAAAGAATCAACAAACCAACGAAAGGAATAAAGGAACATATATTATATTCATAACAACACAATGTCAGATATGTATGGAGATGCCTTTGAAGGCAGTGAGGTAAGAGGATTGAGAGTTGACACCATTGTGTAGATTTTTGGCCCAAAAATCATTTTGCGTTGTGTAGCGTGCGTTTTGTTCTGGGCAAGATGAATGACCCCCAAAGTTTTCATAATGTTGCTATTGAAATGGGAGATTTTCAATTCGTTTTCCATGAAAGAGAGAGGGAGGAAGGATTTGAGTTGCTTGTCAGAGGTCGCCAAAGATCATCATCTTTCTCCTTCGAAAAAGAACAATTTCCCCGGTTCCCATGGCGGTGGCCCCATACGCTGCGACACCGCGCTAGCCTTGCCTAGCAAGACTAATCCTACTGAAGCTCGTGTAGCAGACTACGTGTCTGTGGGGTTTTGCCTGCTGTCTTGCTCCGTCTGCCGTAGACTACGGCGGTGTCTCTCATACGAACCAGATGGAGCAGTCGCAGATTGTCCACCACAACGACAGACTCCGTCAGTCTCAGCAGCTGGTGGTGTCTTTTTAGCGTCTTCGGGAAACAGACAGCCTTTACTATTTTTATACTTATGGAGGACGCTTGACGAAATCACCTATTGGCCAATAGATTACTTCGACAATACTTCAAAAAGTACTTTTCGGTACAACTGCCACCTGTTGGAGCGTCGATTGTGGTTTGATGACGTCATCATCATTTATGGATTTTTGTCCTATTTACCACCTGTTTTGGCCATCTGCTCGCCATCTGTTTTGGCATGTTTCCCACATCCGCAGAAACCTTGATGGAAACAGGTGTTGGCCTCTATGTAGCTGAAAAGAGAGGAGGAAAAAAAAGAATTCCTTCAACCCTCTGACACGACAACTATTATTTCTCCCTCTCTTTTTCGCTGGTTTTGTGTGATTGATTGCCTTGTTATTACGCATATAAACTACCCAAAAACAAACACGACCTCATGAATGAATACATGGAGAGACGACTCAACATGATGATCAATGATATCGAATGCGATAGTCTTGTGCGTGATTCCTTTTTTCGATGTTGAATGTTTTCTTTACTTTTCATCGAAGTTTTATTCCAAATTGAATTGATGAATGATTTCCTCATTTTTGTTATTTTTTGTCTTTTTTGAAAACTCGCACTTCAAAAAATCTTTGAACAAAATAGGGAGGCGATGATGACTACGGAGCATTAGGATCAATTCTATCGTGGGACGACGACGATGATGATGGACTAGGAAATAATTCTGTCACGGATGCTACAAGCGCTTTGGACGATCGCGAAGATATGGATAATTTACCAGTTCCAGCACCATTTTCGAAAGATAGTGATTCTGAACGAGCTTTTTTGGCTACCCTAAATTCACCGCCAGATTTTTCATTGAATACATTACACAATAACAACAACAGTACTAATACACAAAACAATACTGGTGCAGGTAATCAAACAACAACAGCCGCAGCGCTTGGATTTATCCAGCAGCAACAGCAGCAGCAGCAAGCTCAAAATCAACAAACTCAGCAACAACAGCAAACACCTCAACAGAGACAGACACAGCAACAGGTACAACCGCAGCAGCAGCAGCAGCAGCAAACACAACAATCTCAACAGGCACAGATTCAACAAAATGCTGCCTTGACTTTACAGCAACAGCAGAGTCTTCAAATACAACAAGCTGCAGCAGGACAACCGCAGGCTGTCTTGTACTATCAGCAACCTGTATTTCCTGCACCTGATCAATCATTGCTTCCTGGCTTAGCTCCACAATTTACTCCACAAACACGCGAGGTTGCTCAACAGCAGCAGCAGCAACAGCCTCCCGCAGCATACCAAGCAGCAATGTCACAACAACTTCCGGCAAATGCACAACAACAAATTCTTCGACAAATGATGCAACAAGCACAACAGCAACAACAACAACAATTTGCTGCACAGCAACAAAGACAGCAACAACAGGCTCAACAGCAGCAACATCAGGCCCAACAACAACAGCAGCAGGCTCAGCAACAGCAGCAGCAGCAGCAGCAACAACAGTCTCGTCAAGCGTTGGCGCCACAACCTGTCATGACAGCATTACCACCACCACCAGGACAACCTCCACAACAAATGCAACAACAACAGCAACAACAAGGTGTACCACAAAATGTTACAACATCTCAATTGAGAAATTCAAACAGTAACAACAAAAAGGACGCGAACAAACCAATACCATCGCGTATTCCTTCTTCTGTAGCATCCATAGCTATGGGAGGGGTGGTTCATCATCAACAGCAGCAGCAACAAGGAGCAGCGAGCACGGCACAAAACAATGCCGGAAGTATTCCTATCGTGTCATGTAGTGATACAGATGGTGAATTATCTTCTGCGACAGCTCCTGTATCTACCTCAAAGCACCATACTACTATTGCGCGTCATTCTAACAAAAGTAGTAGTGGTGTAGTACATCAAGACGATAATGCCCTCTCCACAGGCAACAACCATGGTGCAGGATCTACCAAAAAATCAAAATCATCACAAAGCAAAAAGGCTGGCCAACATGCAAATGATATTGACATGTCTCATATGACACCTGCTGAAAAGGCCAAGGCCAATCGTGATCGTAATCGCGAACATGCACGTAATACTCGTCTCCGCAAGAAGGCCTACCTGGAAAAGCTGAAAATGACTGTCGATGAACTTTGCCGTGAACGTGATACGTTGGTCAGTGAACGTGCAGGGGCTGCCAATATGTTGGTGGAAGTACACAACATGAGGACCGAGGTGCTCATGTCCTTTTTGGCATTACGAAGTTCCTATGAGAAACAACGTGATTTATGGGCCTCCATATTGGATGAATCATGCTTTGCATGTGTGATGCCTGTCACACCGTACCGAAGCTTCCCAGCCTCGGAAGTTCAAGTATCGAAGTGTCAACGAACTATATTGGGTATAGATGGGATGATGGCTGATACAGCCTCCTTGCATGTCTTGCTGAATTCTATGATTGATCGATCGAAATATCCTGATGCACAAATTGCATTCCGATATACCTTGGTTACTGAAGATGCTGTCGTGGCAGGGAATACCATGATGGCACGATGGGTCATGTCAACACTGAATGCTACACAATGTGGTGCAAGAATGGAAGTTGCCAAACAGGGGATGCTATGTTGCAAGTTTAATAGTGCACATAAGATTATTGGGTTAGAACTTATGTTTGATGTGATGGCCTTCATGTTGCAACTTAAACAAGCTGCGGGGACAGAAACATTTTCCGTTGTGCCCAACACGGTACAAACGTGTCAACGATCTTTTGATCAACCCATGGTAATGACATTAGCTGAACGACCCTACACAATAGTTCAGGTGAACAAACTTTGGGAAGAAATGACAGGTTTCAAGGCAGAAGATGTTGTTGGGAAAGCATCCTGTAGCATCCTTCAAGGACAAGCCACAGATCGTACCAAGGTAGAAGACTTTATGTATGCTGTACGGTTCAAACGACCAGCATCTACAGTCTTGTTGAATTATTCCAAAATGGGAAAACCATTTAAGAATTACATGACTGCCTATCCTTTGTCCACAGATTCTAAAATCACTCATTACGTAGCTTTAACCAGTTATGTTGACAAAATGGATGGAGGAAAGGATGGTGCTACAAATGGTATTGCAGATCCACAAGGTACTACTACGTCTGGTAGTAGTAAAGACTGCAACACCAACGCTTCCAACACAAGTGTCAAAGGTTCCATATCCAGCCAACAAGCATCCACTCAAATGCCTCAATCTACAGATGTACCTGGTGCTGGTCATGGGTTGAGCATCACGGGTGTTGCGAATGGTCTACCAAGCAACGCAAGTACTGCAAGGAATGTTCAGCAAGTCAACGGTGCCTCTCAAAAGGCATTACAAGCTCCTCCACGCATTATGCCACATGCTGCTGCTGTCGCATTTTGTAACAAGCCTAATGCTGCGGCAACAGGGATGCTCCCCACTGCCACAACCACCACTACTACTAGCGGTGGTAATATTGCTACTTTACCAGTTCCAGCATTAGGTTCCCTTCCACCACCATCGCCCTTGGATGCTGCAGCTATGACAGCTGCTGCAGCTACTGTGAATGCTGCTGCTGCCATGTCCGCAAGCAACAAGAGACCACTGGTGGTAGAAGAAAGCAATAGTAGCAATAGTAGTAGTGCTTCCTCTGCCAAGCAAGCAAGACTAACTACCAGCTAGAGAGAAAGAGAGAGAAAGCAAGTGAAAGGTGAAACTAAGTTTTGTTGTTGTTTAAATTCTCCCATTCCCTGTAAATCTCTACTCTACTAGCAATACATCAATTGTACAATTACATGAAGGACACATCATCATGCGGTGTATAAATCATTTTAACACGTACACACAAACGTGCTCGACTGGAAGAACGCCTCACATATCGAGAGCGCAGGTCGTCACGACAGTGTTTCCCACTATCGTAAAACACTGGAAGCTGTCCTGATTTGTCTTTTTCTTCGTCAAGTCAAACAAACAAGAGTAAAACTCTGTCTAGCAGTCAAGAGACAGAGGAATAAAGAAAGTGAAAGGGTGAAGAAAAGGAGAAAAAACGACAAAAGGGCACATGCTTTTTGGTCAAGAAATCCTCAATCACTTAAATAATAGATACACGTAGAAAATATGTTGAATGAAAATTATGTCATTCTGTTGTAGTTTTAGGACTACACAGTATGGCATGGACGGTTTCTTTTTTAAAAATATGAATATGCGGTCCATTGACCCTCTCTCTCTCTCTAGCTCTCTAGTTGTTTAGGAATATTGAAGGACTACCCCAAAATACATCATGTCGTATCATGGTGACCCCCATATTTTAGTTTAGATTTGTTGTCTGCATTAGCCAGCTAGCAGAGAGCCTTAACAGCATAATATATACATAGAAAATTTTGTTGCTTGATATACAGAAAGTTAAAGATTCATACATCATAAATAAAAATGTAAGAATTATTATAGATAGTTCAGAATCTATTCCCTATGAAGGGGCGACAAGAACAAAAAGCACCCCCCC
>WKLE02002144.1:2334-12755 GCA_014885115.2 Asterionellopsis glacialis
TTGATTTGTTGGTCTTGCTCTTGTCTGCTTTTTGTTTAAGAAGACTATTATCTAGTAGAGGTGAACTTAGTATAAAGGTTGTTTCTCTTGACACTTTTGCTCTGTAAAGTTGGACCACTGTGGTGACAATTGAAACATCATCATGTAATACTATACACAAAATAGTATCTTGAATTAAACAGAACAAGAATTGGCTGAAAATACTTTGGAGTCCAGGCTGTAGCTGATCAAAACTGTTCAACCTGACCACTGGCTAAAAAATATTAGTTGTTAAGCCTACCTGTCTGACATATCATCCTCGATAAGCATTAGCAGACCAACCACAAAACTATATTACATGACAAATACTACAACCAAGGAAAGCATCAAAAAGACAAATGGCATCTCAGGACAATTACTTTTGACACTGACACTGAGATCCAACTTTAATAGGTTGTCAAGGCTTTTTGATACCATTTTGTCCTTCAGGCACAACTGGTATTTCCCCAGGCAGACCTTGGAGACATTACATGCTTATTCTGAATCTCAACCCATGTGCCCAGGGAGCTTTGGATTTCCCTGGCACATATTGCTATGTGCATGCCTGTGCAGATGCTTATATAGACATGACAGTCTAAAAATTAGATTAACCCCCTTTACACATGCTTATTCTGAATCTTGCTTAGCTGCTATTCTCCATATGCACACCACACACACAAATTTCATTGGTTATTGTAAACTGATGGTAGATAATGACGGTTCAGAGCCAAACATAGTATCCAAAAATATCATGGTTTAGCTTTTTCTTTTCTGTAGAAAACAAGAAGCACAATGGTGGCTATTCTTCTTCTCCCAAACACACACACACACACATCTGCCGACATGCACACCAACACCGTCACAACAAAGCATAAAACACAGTCGGTATTACCTACAGTATTGTACATTGAACCAGGGATTGGATCGAAGAAGAGGTTCGGGTTTTGTTCTTCACAGTTGATAAGATTCCCCGTGATTCTCTTGGAGGATGCATTCTTACTTACAAAGTAATGCGTTATCACTCGATAAGTGCTGGTTTCAGTTGTGGTTTATTTATTGAAAAAGGAGAATACACAGATTAGATCTTTCTGTCTTTTCTGTATCATTAATTATTTTTCACACGATACACAACAGTGGAAATTCTGCTCAACTGTATGCGGCGAAATACAGTATTTCAGTGTAGTGGGAAGTGGCGTTCGGAGCATGGGAAGGGGCGTTATGTTTTCAGCATGTGCTGTGCAGTTTTTAGTCGTGGTTCACTTACATAAGAAATTACTTCGTACTATAGGAAAATTAGCAAAGATTGTCGGATAAATTAGGTTTAGGATGTATCTTTCTGTTATGCTTTTGAGCAAGTCATTATTTGTTGCAGTATCATTTTAGTACAGGGCAGGGTTATTTGACACGATACCATACAGTGGAAACATTGAAAGTAAGAATGTTTCTCCGAAGTTTCTTCAAGTCAAAAATAATGAATCCTACTTTCGTTATTCTTATTTGTATTGAATGCGACATACATAACATGTCGTTGTAATGTTAGATCGGAAATTCGTACTTCAGCCCTTTCCCTCATTCATATTATTAAAATAGCTTCCTGCATTTTGACTGCAGTGACTCATTTTTATTGGTCGACAAAAACGGTACCGTCTGTAAAAGCGGCTTCTTTCGGGTTCGAGGAATCCAACATGACTGCTGCAAAAGCTGACGTGCTAAAAAACATTACATCACTCTTCCATGTTACAGATTGACGTATAGTGGTTTACTAGTCTACTTTCGTTCAGAGTCAAAGATGAGAACACGTGTACCAGAACGTTGCAGATGTTACTAAACTTGTAAAATTACTGTCTATTTTCACCTGGTAGTTCAAATTGTGATATTCGATTTTTCCTTATCTATAAACCAAAAAGATCGATGGACGAGGAGACTAGACTAACATTAGTAAGTACCTTCTATTCCTAGGATTAGTACTAGTCGACAGATACCAGGTACTGGTACCAGGTAGGACTACCAGGTAATGTTGATCCTAGTCGACAAGTAGTGTGTTGATCGTAGTAATTTTTTTCAACGTGATTTCATTACCTAGCCCTACGACAAAAAACAAGAAAGCCACAGTTTTTCCGGTCTCGGGTACATTGTCTACCAGTAACGCACTACAAAACCTTTTGCACTTTGGAACTTTTTCTTGTATTCCCTTGCTCGCATATTTCTCACACAGTCTCCACAAGTATTGTTTCCAAACCCAAACTTATTGTTTTCTCTCTGGTAAGTGAAGCAGCATCGATGGAGTTGTCATTATTGTTATTCGCATCGTCGCCCTGAATCTCATCTCGTCTCATCTGTTACCGTGTTCCTCTCTTTCTCTAGAGCAATTATTCCCAAGACAAACTACAAGAACAACAGCAAAGCAACCATGATGATGCCAACATCGTTATTACCGCCTCCGACATCCACAATGGACAAGAACTCTCAAGCAACCACAAGTCCACGAAAGTACACGAAGCCACGTTCGGCCTATGCTCTATTCTACGAAGAACAACGCAATAAAATGCTTTTGGCGTGTTTGCAAAAGGGCACCATGACGTACAAAGAAGTTGCCAATGTCATGGACACTTCTGTCAAAGATTGCCGTCATCGTAAGCGAAATGGTAAAATTGGACGCCGTGATATTAAACTGAAAGTACGCGCCATGTGGAATTCCATGTCAGCCGAAAATCGTGATATTTATGAAACAGCCGCACAAGAACTATTAAAGAATTGTCAAGACGAATTAAAAGCATGGCAGCAAGAACAAGACAAGACTACTACCAAGAAAACTCTTCTCCAAAAAGAAGAAGCAAACCACGTTATGAGTAGTATGGCCATTATTACTACCCCCAATAACAATATTGATACTAATCTAACAGAAACAAGCACATCAATTGAGACTATGATACCAACAATTACACGTGCCAATACTCCCCTTGGTACAACCATGTCCATGCCAAATTATGGTAGTCCATCATGGACCGTTCCTAATAGTTTACACTTCATGCCAAGTACAACCACGCAAAGTGATTGTAGTAGTGTGTATGGTGGGTGTGACGGTGGATCTTTAGATGGGTATGATTCTAATTCAACTTCATCAGAACCTCCTACTATGCCCTTTTCTTGTCAAACTAATATGATTGACAATAGCAACAGCAATACCAACTTTCAATCCTTGTTATCCTTGGTTGTTCCACAACAGCAACAACAACAACAAGTATCAGTACAAAATTATGTAGATTTCACATGTTCCTCCTCACCTGTAGTAGAAGAGGATACCACACGTAGTTTTATTCGTCATTATAATCATCCTCCACTAAATAATACTAATAATAATAATACCATGGAGGATGATACTGACTCTAGCAACAACGACAGAACCAATACTTTGGAAGTAGTAGACCGTTCTGTATTTGATACCACTACAGATATGCATGATATATCCGAAGATGCTGTTGTTGTAGACACACTAGTTTCACAATTGGACAATGAAGCACTTGATTTCCTTTGTTGCACATTTGATAATAGCAATGTCAACGACACCAACACTACCAACGATAATGAACCACGACTCGATAGTGAAGACATTGATTTTATTTGTTCCACATTCAACGACAACAACAACAGTAGTTCCTAACAGTGTATATATTATATTTGTAGATGTAGCTACCACATGTCTAGTCCTATCACTGGCTAAGGTGTAGGACAAACGTAGCTCTATCAAGTATTGGACAGTGCAGTAGATAATTTCATAAAAGCATAAAGAAAACCACACGTACCGTCATGAAGATACTACTGTACAGCAACATTAGCATACTATGCTGGTGATGATGTTTACTTATTATTATATACACATTATACATATTTATAGATGATATTTTAACTGAGAAACTGCACTCTTTTGTAATACTATATATCACGAATGTGCACCTTACTCATATTTTCTATATTACATTGTATGGTTCCAAACAAAATTTACATTTCATAAATTTTCTCGCTACATGTGTGGGTTAGACCGGTAGAAATACTGATGTTAAAAAACATATACTTTTTGAAAAAAAAGGTACAACCAACCATGATTATGTAATAATTGCAAAATCACAGAATCACCATGCATAGGTACGTTTGTGGATTATTTATAAAATGAATAATCTACTAACAAAGTAACTAACTAGTTTTGTTTACATTCAGGTGGAGCTTCACCAGGTTTACCAGGTGGAAATGGACTTGGTCCAGGTCCGCCGTTGCCAAATCCACCACCAGGCCAGTCATCATCACCATCCAACATGTCTCCCATTTCAGCATCAAGTGCCTGTATTGTTATTTTGTGTGAAAAAAGATTCATGAAACGATTTTTATATGAGACATACGAAACAATAGTGGTTTTTGCGATAAATAGACTAGTCAACGACCAAACCAAAATATCCCATTCTTTGTTTCCCTTTCCATAAAAGCATTCTCTATCTTGTGTCTCATCAAACAGAACGACACTTTACGTACCTCTCCTGTATACCAAAGTACAGCTTTAGGAATAATATGAGACCGGAAAGATTGCGCCACATCATAATCCATACCTAATGATTCCTCTAATTCAACAGCTTGCACTTCATCCATTTGATCTATAGCATCTAGTGCAGTGGGGACTGCAGGGGGAGTAAAGAAATGAAAGAAAGATTCGGTACGTTCTTTTTTCACAATCGTACGGATTTGTCCAGCATTCTTGCCCGATTTGGCACGTTGTTTCTTTTTGGTTTCACGGTGGACCAAGGAATTACCTTTTTTCCATTCAATGGTACATCCTATCACGTTCTTTAATATAGGTTCATCCGCCAATAATAGATTAGGTACCTCATATTGTTTCGTCAAAATTGTATTGTGAAAGTAGTCATTTGGTTCAAAATGAAATTCAAGGACAAATCCTGTACCATCTGTATTATCTATACATTTCACATCCATCAAATGTACAAGACAGTCCACATCCTGTTCTGTAATTAATTCTGCCACAAGACTCATATGAGCCATAGCACACAACCAAAATTGTGGTATCCCCTTATTGCTGGAAGAAGAGGAGGTGGAAACAGCAGCAGCAGTAGCATCATTACCTGCTTCCCCTTCGTTTGTTGTGCCTTTGACAACCTTGGCACGTTCATCATACAAGGGTTGACATAAATTTTGATATTTCTTTTCTAATTCTGCACGTTCTCTTAAATATTCCTCCATAAGATTACTTCGTTGGTCATTCAATCCTCGTAGTGTTTCTACACGTTCAAGTACTTCGGGTGGTAGTGTTGTCATTGGGTTGACGTCGTCATCTTCTTCGACCAACACTTCTTCTTCCTCCTCCTCCTCAATATCACTCCCGTTGCCATTTTCTTGTAGATTTGTTTCTGCCATCCTATCAGTTACTTCTTCAACTACTACTTCCTCGACATCATTACTGGTGTTGTCATTATTGGTAGGAGTAGGAATATCTTCATTCTCCGACATTTTAATTAGTCTTGTTTGTTGTTTTGTTGCTGGACGTTTCAAACAATGAATAATATGAGCTGGAAATGATACAGTACTGTCTGGCTTTTTACATTCAAGGACACACCAATGATGCAAACTTGAGCTCTCTTTCAAAAGGAAAAAGGTTGAGACAATTGACGACACACAATGATCTTGTCAAAATTCTCTCCAGAATGGCTAGTCTCTCTAGAGTCTCTAGGACTATAATATAAAGTAGCTGCACGAGTAGGATAGAGGAGGAGGAACTCTCTCTCTCTCTAGCAGACGGCTGTCGTTTCGCTCTTGCTCTTATTCTGTGTTAATCCCTGTCATGTTCTCCACAAAAAATAACATCTTTTTGAAATTTTTAGATTTTTGGGTGGTCGGCGCAAGACCGCAAAACTGGAAAAAGCAAAGGACGGACTTGAGAGGATGGACAGACTGAGTAGAGGAGTAACCATAATTAGCAATCTCACATCCGTTATTATACCTTGTATTCATATATTACATTTTTCTTTCAAGGAGGCATGAACCACAGTAAGAGGCACTCTTTGAGAGACCTATATAAGTAATGGATCCTCTCACTGCCATGTTTGTAGACACATCAGTTAAAGGTTCAATATATCTAAATCAATGTCAGAATTAACATTGTATACTCTAGTAAACTAAATATTGATGAGCCTATTTCCATTTGTAAGCAGCTTCATAAGGAACACATCTGTGTTGTATTAAGGTTATACACTGATTGTACTGCTTTGGTACCATGTGCATCAATTTTGGGTAAAGTATAGTCATTGAGAGGAATGACTTCATCTCAAAGATCCTTGTATAAATCTGATGTGACAAAATATAATGTAAGTAAGATGAACAGTGAGGCATTCATGATATTATCATTTGAGCCCCCACCTAATGCCACTAACATGAGTTTCTCCAAATTGTCAGCCTTTGGTATTGGAACTAAGTTAAAAAAAACTCTAGTCACACTATCATATGAAAGCATGTGCTTTTGGTATCCAGTCTCATTTCTTTTATTAAGACTCATTAGATCTCTTAAAAGGGTTGCATGCAACCATTGATCATGGACGGGAACACAATAAGTCTTCAGGGTTGGACAAAAGTTATCATTAGATTTGGAAGTAGGTGAAAATGGAAGTGACAGTTCCTTTAATACAGTCAACAAATTGTCAGATTTCTCTTGATTGAATTTGGCAAGAATTGTTTGCAATATCCTTTGAATTTGCATGGGAGTGACATTGCTATTGAACTGGATGGAGGTGGAGTTAATTTCAGTTTTTAGAAGAGGCAGCAGCATGATGATTTTGTACTATTCCAGTAGGATAATGTACAGAACACAGTTTTATGAAGTGGCATGCTTTATAATTTATAATTTGTTACGTAATAAAATACTTTGTATAGTATTAGGCATTGATGGATATGTTCAACCAAATGGATACAATGAGTAACAAGAATACAACAGTAGAAAAACAAACAATTAAAAATGAAAAGTCAAAAAGTAAAAAGATACAACTAAATGTAGAACGGATTGCATCTTTAGGCGCTCTTAGTACAGCAGTGGAACTACTTATGCATTTACACCTTTCTCAAAAGGAAACACAAAACAAGGAGTAGAAAGACAATATTCTTCCATTTACAGATATGATAAAGAAAGAAAGAACAAAGTTGATTGATTGATTGATTAGAAACACAAATACATAGTCAAATTCTGGGTATTCTGGTGTATACATCAGAAGGAGCACATTATGAACAACAGGAAGAAATGCAAAAGAGACGGTAGTACAATGGCAACACTAAGTAGTAGTGTCAAAAGTCAACTTGAACAATGATGGAAGCAGCAACCCTGAAGGCTTTAAATTGATAATGAAACAATGGGAAACCTTGGTGCAAGAACAAACCAGTCAAAAATGGAAAGAGAGAATGATATCTGCAGTAGCTGTGCTTTTGTCAGTTGTAGGATTCATGTTGATGCATTCAGGTTAAAGAGGAAAGATAAACTGTAGAGGATGTTGTGATATCAGTAACAGGCGATTTGGACTGTTTCTTGGGCAATTACAATAGGTAGTGTATATCAATGATGGCGTTATTTGTAGTTTACCATGTGCAGACTAACAAAAAACTTGTACCAATTACTTTGGCCATGTTCGTTTAAACACTAGACTTGCTCTAGGTGCTTTTTCATTTTTATCTTCAGCTGTCTTGACAGTATGTTGAAACCGTGTTTGACAATCACCAAACATTTCAGTAACATCCCCTTCCATCAGCACAAATGTATGGGGCTGCTGTTGCTGTGTTTTTTGTTCCTTTTGCTTCTGTTGTGGTCGTTGTTGTGCTGCTGCTGCTGCCAATGATGACAAAGGCGAGTTTTGTGGTATAGATCGGAATGCAAATTTGCGTGTGGCACCAACACTTACAACAGCTGTTTCATATCCCCATAACGTACCTTGATCTGGATCGATATGATATCTCATACCACTGCCACCATCTGGGTATAAGTTCAATAAACACCCGTCATAATATATACCAGTCGCATTGTATAAACCATCACGTACAGATTGGACTGCTGGTGACCATGGTTCTGTATCCATGGATTTACCACTGTAGGCAAATGGATCAACACCTTCATCACCTTCCCATGCTGTTTGTCGTCTTTCTCTAACAACTTGATTGGATGCGGAACGTATATCATCTACACGAAAATTCACTTGTTGAATTAAATTTGGAACAGATAGTTGTTGTTGAGTATCCTTTCCATCGCCACCATCATTTTTGCTGCTGTCGCTATGATATGTTATTTCAGTGGTGAATAAAGATGGTTGTATCCGAAAAGGTAAGTCAAGCTGATCATATGCTTCTTGAATCGATTTCGGTAAGACAAAGATTTCGACATTGTCACCACCATGGTCACTGCAATAGGTAGGCGTATTCGAAATAACCGCATTCAAACAATCATAGGCAAACTTAATGGAAGACAATTGATATGGTTGCAACTGTGATACCATGATTGTTGCATAGTGGTCCCATTGGGTAAGGAATGGCTTCCATATAGTTACAAATTCGGGAACTATACGAGAAATAATTGCAGCAGATTTCAATCCTTCGACGCAAGATTCTAGTAGCACAGCATTTTGTTTGTCTTTTGTGCTGACAAAGGAGGTAGAAGATCCGTTTTCCACTACTTTAGCTATTATGATTGCTAATGATTGTGAAAGTTGTTCCAAGATGGACCGATCCTCGAGTATTATGTCATTGTACCACTTTGTTGATATTCCACCTTGAGAAGGAGTAGGATCAGTAGCAACTGTTGCCCGATGATCATTATCTAGGATAATGAGTTGTTTCGCAAGACGAACTAAAATTAAGGATGCAATATCACCCTTCGGATCAGTTTGAGGATTTATTTGAGGTGCTACTTGTGTTAAAACATCATGAGGTGTCACACATTTTTGTAGTTGTTGTTTGTATGATACCTTTGGCTGTTGTTCCTGTCGCTGTTGTTGGTTTATAGTTTTTCTATTCTTTCGCTTCCGATTTATTTTATTCTTGGTATTGTTTTTGGCCTTAATGGAAACTCTTTGTGTAATATCGTCAGCATTATTCTTCAGCATCCATCGAGCACTTTGTTGTGCTTCTCGGTGTCTTGAAGCAGAGGAAATCAATGATGGCAAAAAACATCCACATTGAAATGCAATTTGTGTATTTCTTCTTGGCGTCGTTCTACCAATTGACTGCTGACGTACTGAGGGAGTAAGCCAAGTTTGAGAAATAGAAGAGGGCGAAGGCGCTTCTGCTTTGGTAATCCAATTTTGTTCTTGGGTGACAAAGTTAAATAGGAATAATATTGATAAAACCCAGCACCAACAGTGTTGTGCAAACCATACAGTTGATGGATAGAAATGGCAATGCCGACGACGAAGATGCTTGTAACTTTTACTCATAGTATTACAATCGTCTGTCCTGCGGTTCTCTACATATATTTCATCCCCATCTCCATCACAACACAATGCCAATCGACTTTGACAATGTCGTGTCTGTGTAAGAAAATAGAAACATCGCACTCGTTTGCACAGAAGAAATTGGGAACACACGGATGGATATGACGGGTGTTGTGAGTTGTGACGGACTCGAGATAGTTGCTTCTACAGTACGAGTACAACTGTCCTCCGAATACGTCGTATTTATTACACAGTTATTCTTACTATCAGCCGCCGTAAAAAGGACCAAAAAAGTATCTGTCCGTCAATCCGCCGAAGCCCGTTACCGCAATAGTCTTATCTGTCTGCACCTCAACCCCTTTCTTAGGTCTCGACTCTCATCTTGCTCGGGACATGAGACATTCAGAAACAGACAGACAGTCATTCAGTCGGTCAGGCTTCAGCTTAGAAATTAGTACAAATAATAGTACCAGGTAGGATTCTACAACGCTGTAACAATACGATAGATATGCTGTCTTGCTAAGGCCTCTCCTGTAACAAGAAATCGTATTCTTGTCATGTTATTGAACTTTTGGCTGTGCGCGACGGATACGGTCTGTATGAGCCTATGAAATCTTTTTCGTTCTCTGTGATGTTTTTTCCAAGTTCCAAGTGTGCACGACGGATACGGTACTGTATTGAAAGATGCGAATCTTTCTTTTCGTTGATGTTTTTTCTTCCAAGTTCCAGAACTGCATAGCATATTCAGTAAGAATAGCAAAACGCAAATATAAATATACACTGATAACATGAAGTTCTTACTCTCGCTCGTTTTTGTTTTTGGAACGGTAAATTCATTCCATCTCGTCAGTCAACCTCATGTAACGACGACCAAACTTTCTTCTTCGTTAAACGGATTTGATGTTGATGATCGCCGATCTTTCCTTATTTCTGGTTTGTCCA
>WKLE02002146.1:7279-25887 GCA_014885115.2 Asterionellopsis glacialis
CTGCGATGACCGTCGCGTTTTGACCATCGTCGATCGGTGCTGTTTGAAGCAAAAATGATCCTGTGCTGTCACGTACGTTTTGTACAGAAGCAGCGACTGGCAACTCCCTCCAAAAGAAACTGCACTGACTCCGGGTTAGCTTCTTTTTGGATAACGGTTATGACCCTAGTCTACCGAATTCTAGTCACTGGGTACAGTACTTTTCAGGACAAATCTACGACAAATCTGGTAGGAACAATGCCGAATGGCACGAAAGGTACAGTCAGCATAGGTCAAAAATTGAATGACCTCTCATCTGACACCACATGTATGACCACTTGGTATCATGATTGCAGATTGAACCTGCATAAACATGTACGGTACCAGGTATATTTCAAAGCTTCGTTCCGTACTTAGTACGCGTAGGATTGAGGATTGATTTTCTGTTAGAAAACTACTCCTATGCAATATCTCCGGAGTAATGCGTGTACATAGAATATATAAATTTATGTACCTTGTACCTATATAGGAAACCCGTGAAGTATATACCTGGTACCTGGTTCAACAGATGTACATGGTATATCGGCGATGAACGTTACAGTTGTTTTAAGTTGTTCGCTTTCAACAAAATTCAAAACCCACTACTTAATGTCCTCGTACGGAATTCACGAGTACGAAGTTTTGATGAGTCTTAGTTTGTTTCTGATCACATCGGCGATGTTGTTAATCGGAAATTTTTTGATAGCCGAAAGGGCCTAGACTGTTACGGTAACGGCGATGTCGTTAATCGGAAATTTGCTGATAACCAAAAGGGCGTGGACTGTAACGGTACTTTTCTTGGCGATTAATAGCATAGCATATTCAATTTTGCTCGAAGAATGGCAGGGCATATTTTCCTGCTGGTGCACATTCAATCCCATATTGATTTGGTAGGGTACTCCATTATTGTATTTCCAAAAATAAAAAATATCCATAATAAAAAGGACTTGTCGCCATTAGGATTTTGTTGAATAGGATCATGTCATATTTTATTATTGTCATTGGGTCCGTAAAATCTATTAACAAGAATCACAAACTATAATTCGAATACGACCTGAAGTTCTTCACCTGCCAATACGACCCTTCGAGAAATCTTTGAAAATAGTATATCAGAAATCGGTCTCAAAGCGCAGCCTTAGAAATGTTTTTATTTCCGTACTAAGAATAATATATAAGCCTCTGGTATTCCAAATAATCAACGAAAAATGCTGACGTGTCGTGGTTTGAAGATCCAATGGGTATCTATGTTGAATGTTGAATCTTTGGAAGTCATAGGATTATTTAGGCCTGTATCACTGAGCAGAAATCACGAGTCTTCTCATTTTCGATATTACAAATCTTCTGGATCGAGCAAGAAAAGGTACATACTCGAACACGAATGTTTCTTTTAGTCAAATCACGTGTCTTTTCATTCGATATTACAATTCTTCTGGATCGAGCAATAAAAGGGACATAATCGAACACCAGTCATCTTCTTGAGTGTTCTATCTTGTCCGTGGAAGTCTATGATGGAGCCTGGTAGCGAGTAGAGATAAATTTTCCTTTATGTATTTACGTATTATTGTAGTATGTAACTTCTACGATCCAGCTGTACCTGGTACTTGTTCATTGATACTAACTTGGTACGATTACGAATACAGGTACGGGCTAGCAAGTACCTTGCCAAACTAGCGTATGAATTTCTATCTGATATGTTAAATTAAAGTGAATAAAAAGTCAATAATATTTCTCCGGGGCAGTAGGCTGTTAATACGACCGAAAACTATTTTTGAATTATAGACGACTTTTACAAACAAGTAGTAGCAGCTGATCTAAAAAGTATTCCTTGAGACACTATAAGAAATATTAGTCAGTATTGGTAGGTATTGTCGTAAGTTTACTGAACAACCTATTGCAAATATCTTGTATATTATGAAAATTGTAAAAATACCATTTTCAGAATATGCAATTGCTTTAGTATGGAAATGGGAGTTATATTGTTTATATTATATGTGAATTTTGACTCTACGATCTATTGCCCTTCTTTGGACTCCATCGCTCTAGGACTTTTTCTCTACTGTAGAAACGGGACCTGGTAGTTGTTACATGGCTGGTACTTTCAGAGCAACTGATTGTATGAACAGTATTATCTGATTCGTGACGTACAGCAAAAAAGGTATTGGTAATTTTGGTTGCATTTTCGAAGTAGTTCCGTAGAAATCAATATTATTATGAATTAAAGTTGCACAGTAGGAGCTGGTATATTTTTTTAATTAAATTTCACTGATTGACTTTTCTCCTTGGGTCCTAGAGAGTACTGTAGTTTGTTTCCTCAAGACCAGATCAGGCTCAATGAACTACTTAGGTCCTAGTAATACCAGTACAGGTATTAATAACTTGTACCAGGTACCAGCTCTAGCTAGAGAACCTTCTTTAACAGCTCTAGAGTGAGGGGGTATAGAGGTGACCTTTTAGGACGATTGCTCTAGAAAGTCTACGTACTGACAGCGCTCTAGCGGGCATAAATTGATGTAATCAACTTCTTGCCAAGAGAGCAAGAGAAGAAACTTCCGCGCCACAGCCATATCGGACCCCATGAGTCTTAAACGTGGACGACCAACGTCAACAAGAGGTCTTTGGGCGATGAAGCACAGTTTCGAAGATATGGAATGTGGGCAGATTCGAAATAAGAGGGCTTCCACCACAGGCTCTGCTATGGAAGGTATTTTGTCCATGAACGATAAGGGTGCTGAACTATTTGAAAAGGGGGAATACTCATCGGCGCAGGAGGCTCTTCAGAAAGCACTCTGCATGGTCGATGCAAAGAAAGAAGCACCAGCAGTTGATGCAAAGAAAGACATCCCAGCTAATGAGTTAGATTTGTCATCAACATCATCGCCGCAAACCGAGAAAGCTAGTCGTAAAAGTGTACCGGGAAGCAAGCTCATCGAATGTGAAGCTAGCGATCATGATAGTACAACTTCAGGAAGTTCAAATCAACCATCACCAAAGGTACCAAATAACAAACGAAGTGCTTGTGCGCAGTCTTCAAAGGCATTAGAACCTCGACCAGCCCCTCCAGTGTCTAACAGCCGCAATGGTAGCACATCTAAACGGCGTTCCGAGTACGATGAAGGCATTCTTGTTTTTAGCAGTCTTCTGAAACTTACCGACTCTACACGTTGTGTCCAGGGTACAATTCTATACAATCTTGGCAGAGTCTGTCACCAGCAAGGAATGGAGGACGAAGCCTTACCACTGTATAAAAAGTCAATTGCTGCTCTTGAACATATGGAGGAATCGGATGAGCCTACCACACTGGCTGTCCTCTTCAACATCGCACAGATTTACTATTTTCGGGGCGACCATGCAGAAGCGTTATCGACGTACACACTCGCATTAAAAATTTCCAGGAAAGCTTTTGGATTTGAATCGCTCGAAGTTTCTGCATCTCTCAACTGTATCGGAGTGCTCAATTACATAATGGCAGACGGAGATTTAGATACGGCACTCAAGGTTTTGCAGACTTCTCTCAAGCTGCGAAGAGTATTGCTCGGCGAGCACCATCTTGATGTAGGGACAACATGGAACAACCTGGGGCGGGTGTATTTCAAAAAGGGAGACTACGAAGAAGCCATGGAGGCTTATGGCCATGCCCTTCAAATTCGTCGATCAGTGTTGGGAGATCATGTTGATGTTGCTGCAACAATGTTCAATATGGGCCAAGCATACCATCAACAGGGACAAAGAGATGAAGCTATTCGACTCTATCAGGAATTTCTCAAGGTTGCTCGGTCTCGATTCGGTTCAAACCATCGAGATATCGCTATTGTTACAACTTGTATTGGTCAAATTTACCACGAGAAGAAAGACTACAAACAGGCGATGGAAGCATTTCAAGAAGCTCTCAAGATTGGTAAGGTTGCTCTTGGACATTACCATCCAGAGACAGCAATTACACTGAACAAGGTTGGTAACCTTTATTATGAAACTGGTGATTTAGATGCTGCACTAGATGTTTATCAACAAGGGCTTGAAGTTGAACAAGCAGTCCACGAAGATGGCAACACTAACGTACTTGTGACCCTCACAAATATTGCTGAAATCCACAAGCAACGACGAGAATACGACAAGGCATTAGAATTCTACTCCAAGGTGCTTGCACTTCAACGAAAGCACATCGGAGAAAACAGCCTTGACGTTGCAAACACTCTAAGTAGTATTGGTTATGTGCGCCATTTAAAAGGAGACTACTCTGGCGCACTATCCATCAGCCAAGAATGTTTAAGACTTCGTCGTGATGCCAAGGGTGATGTGCATGAGGATGTGGCATCTACCTTGACTCAAATTGCTCTCATCCTACTGAAAATGAACATGCACGGCATTTCTCTAGAAGTTTTGGTGGAAGCCTATCGCATTCGTACGGCATTGAAGATGCCCGACTCACGCGAAGTTTCCATCAACCTTTACAATATTGCTATGATCTACCACCACCAAGGAAGCTACGAGCAGGCTCTTAATTTTTACAGAGAAACTGCTAGAGTGGAAATGTCTGCCCTCAGCGACAGCCACCGAGATCTAGCGATTACATTTTACAATATAGGGCAAGTCTACTACCAACTTGGAGAGGTGGATGTTTCTTTGGAATACTTCCGAAAAGCTCTTGAAATCGAGCGAGAGTGCTTTGGCGACGACAACTCCACCTGTGCTCGAACTTTAAACGAAATTGGAAATATCGAATTGCAAAGAGGCAATGTAGAGATGGTAATGGAATGCTTCACTGAAGCACTAAGAATATACCGTAAACACGGAATGAGTGATGATCATTTGGTCATTTTCGGTGGCAGCCTATTTCGTTTCGAAGTCGTTCATCCAGAGGCAGCCAGTGCAGCTTAGACCTCTTAGTAATCCTATGACTAAATTTAGACTAGGCGCTTATGCTATTGCAGATATATGTATGCTTTACTTTTTTCTTATGTTTTATACATCATTCCACTTCTAAACTGAGTTCGCATAGGCGGATCTTTTGTAGCCTCTTATGGAGTCTACTTCTTCCTACTGGGACAGAAAATGGATGTGTAACGAAAGTGTTGAAAAGATGCAACTTTTAGAACTAACTTCGCAACAGAATAATAAACGTTTTGTGATCACCAAATTGGCTAATCTTGGAATTTTCTTATCTTATAAGGTGCTAGATCTTTAAGACCAGGAAAAGGAAATGGCATGGGATTATAAAATAACCTTCTACTTCCTCCGTTCGGCAACAATGATACGATTCATTGGTGTAATTGTCTTTGGTATGGTTGCAAAATCAACGTGATAATCATGGTCCTGCAAGAAGAAACTCCGTCGAATGTCGGCAGCCATGCTTACGCCCAACGCCCTTCTAATACCATATGGTGCCCCCTTATCAGTTCCTGTGTAACAACAGGGCATCACGGCTACCGCAGCAGCATGACTCTGCACAGCATAATCCACAACGAAGTCTGTAAGAGAACCACAGGCATGAGTTGAGATAACTATTGATTCACCGTTACTACGACTGCTCTTTTTGACGTCGTCGCTCTGTTGCTGTTTGAGAAATTCTTCAAGTGTTGATGGTACGAATTGTACCATGTTATCTCCACCAATCCACGGACACACCTCCGTAATACAATCTCTCAATATTTTATGAGACTGAGGTTCGAATCTGTCAATCATAGTAGCTTTTACAAGAGGCGTTGCTGACTGCTGTCCACGGTTTCGTGGTGGATTACATGCGGCAAACAAAAGACCCGTTAGTCCATGACCAGAACAAAGGTCCTGTACTGTTAGAGTCACTTTCTTCAAACCGCCATCAGTACCATCGCTATTTTCATTCCGTGTTTTGGCAAGACGCTTCGCTGCCCCCAAAATTCGTTTGCCACATCTCAAATAAAACTCAACACTTTCAGCAACTTCCTTGGCATCAACTGGTGCATCCGAGTAAGCTAAATGGTCTAAAATAGTTTTGAGGATCATTTCGGTAGATGCGGTCACTTTGAGCTTCTGTGGTTTTTGTTTCGGTAGTAACATACTATTTTTTCTCGTATTAGTACCATCATCATCATTATTGTCAATTACACCTAAATAATATCTCCTTATTCTCGTCCGATGCAAGTCAGGCGATGCTGCGTCAGATAATGATAACGGTCCCTTAAAAGGAGGATCTTCGTCATAAGCTGTAGGATGGTTTTTACGCTTTCCATAGTCAGATGTTGATGGTATTTCCTGATGGTGTTGTGGTTTTGAATTCCCCTGTTGGTGTTGCTCCTGATCGACAAATAATAATGGTGGCATACTACCACGACGAGGAGAAGCGGCAAGGCCAGTGACTACCGGAACAAAAATAAGAAAGGCCATTGTGGCCAAGATGAATAGAACTTTCATCCACATGATATTAAAGCCATTATGATGGTTGTGACGACGATTGAACTTTAGTTTATAGACCGGTATCATAGATAGCAATCCCATATGTCAAAGGAAAGAGATGCGACAACGGAAAGGTTATCGAACGAGTACAGAATCTAAAAGCTGAAGAAGCCGCATCACCCATCAACTGCATCAAAGCCGAGTGTTAGAGTGTGCAGCTGAGTGTCAAGCTTTCAGTCTTTTACGTACTGTTTGATGTTGAATATTTTCAGTTTCTCAAGTTTCACCGCCAAGAATTTCCCTTTTCGTCTGGCGGTCAGCATCAAATTTTCAATTTTCATCATACGAACGAGCCTCTCGTACTTGCACCATAGCGAAGGACAGACAGTGTACCCGCTTGCAATGTGAAGAGTCAGAGTCAGAGGAAGAGTTCGCAAACGTTTGTCAATTTGCAAGTCTCATCCCAACAAGTCAAGAAAGTTCAAAGTTGAGAAAGGCCTCTATTCTTGATGTCGCTCTACTACGAAGCTCACCGAAAATTCATACAGGTAAAGAATCACAGTACCGGTAAAGTACTGTAGCTAGCAGCTTCTACCAGGTACATAATATTTTCACGACTGAAATCGGAATAAAAGCGAACAATATATTTACCAGCAGGTATCACGAATAATATTATAACAGTAAGTATTTACCAGCAGGTATCATAAATAATATTATATAAGTAAGCAAAATACTTTAGTAAGTGGGTTATTAATCCTAAGTAAATAGAACACAAAAATGAGTTACTAAAAACATGCTCTTCAATATAAAAATATGCTCTGTTAGATAACGAATAAATAAAATCCTTTGCAACTGAAAAAGTCCTCTGGAAGAAATTAATGTCCTCTGCAACAGAAAATGTCCTCTAGAATAAAATTTCGTCTGCAATTTTTTGAAGCTGGTAAATCGGCTTCCATTCACTCCCTGGCATAAACCTGAAATCTCAAGCCCCTTGGGACAGATTGTCCGTGCTTTAATCTAGAATTTTTTCCATTTTTTTCTTTTCTCGTTTTGGACCCCAACACACTGAGAATGATCCATTTTATCCCATTGTTTGGTCAGAAGTGAGCACCAAACCTTTTAGAAATAACATATATTAGTTATAATCTGGCTCAAAATTGCAGATGCGGTCCTTAGTTCGATAACTTTTCCAAAAAAAACTAAAAATGCTAAAATCACAAAATATATTTATGCTCATTTGCTCTAAGTTACGCTACAAAGGACCGCATCTGCAATTTTGGGATAGGATATATTAGTTTATATTCCTATCTAATGGCTATGTATGGGACAAATTAGTTAAAATGAAAGTCTAAGGTGTCAAAATTGACATCATTGTGAGTCTTGTAAAGATTTTTTTGATGAATCTTTTGTGTAACCTTCTGTAGTTCACTTCATAAGACTCCTTTTTCATTCTTGCAAATCCAGGCAGTATGGAACAAAATCCTGTAGAAATAGGGTAGAAATTACTTAGATGGCTGTAAGCCAGTCTACCACCTTAAATTATTGATTTTACTTGAAAATCAATATGTTAATGGGTCTTGCAAAAATGTTCTGTGTTATTATTCATATCATCTACAAAAAAATCCTAGCCTCTGTGGTTTTAATATATATAAAATAATCTCTAAAAAGACATTCTCTGCATTTATGTATTTCTCTGTAGTGAAAAGGAAAGTCCCTTATGGTCATAGTGACTGTAAATTCACTCCCTTGTGCCCCCCCAAAAAAATTCCACTTCTAGATTTTTATTTTTAACAAATTCTTGTTTTTCATCCCAAACCCTTCAGAAGGTGCATTGAATGTTTACCGCACCTTCTGGGTTGACAACAGATTAGGAACACCCTCTCATGTTACATTTTAGTTTGTTTATTAACTGATTACTCTATTACCCTTATTAAAAGGTTTGACCATTTCTGGTTGGTAGAAGTGATGGTCAGAAGCACCAGGATAGGACTCCAGTTCAGCATCAGATTAAATTTTTTATTGAGAAAAGGTATATCCAATATTTCTCAAGACTCTCAAAAGAACTATTTAGTACCAGGTACACTAAGAAGAGACAAATCAATCAAGAAACACACACAATAAATACTTAATCAGTTGCATACTTAATAACTTGAAATTCAACAATTCATTTCTTAACTAAATATTTTGTTGTTGTGAGCCAAGTATATATTCATGAAGAGGATATTACCCAAGATGTTCCAACCAAAGGTGGCCCATCTCTGTACCATGCTGTGACATTTTAACACAGGTCCAGTTGGAGTAATCAAACCACAAGAAATTACTACTGTAATATATTGAAAGTTGGACAAAACGTCACATCTTGCAATGCACTTATCTTTTTATTCATGTTAACACATAATGCAAATGAGACCATATGGTCAGATTCTACAGAAAACAAGGAATCTGACCATATATTCACATGTATCATTTGTCATGGCCAGTTTTGAGCATTGTGCACTGCAGTTTGTGACACATTGTGACTCCTCTGTATCTTCGTTTGTCATTGTGACACACGAAACCTCAGGATGCATGGCAGCCCATTCTTTTCTCTTGCAGCAGGTTCTATAGAAATTGTACCAAAGTAAAAATTGAAATTTTGCACCCCCCAATTTTGGGACAAGAGAAAACACAACATTATGCAACAAGAAGAAACAGGCATTGCCACCATGGGCCATCCTTGCAAAGGACGCATAGGGTCATACCAAAAGGCAGGTACTGGCTGCTCAATGACCAAGAAGTTGCCAAGGAAGACAGAGGCAAAGGTGCATCACAAAATAGTGACAATTCTATTTGTAAAGTGCAAGGTGCTGGTAAAAGTGGACCTTGGAGTAGCTAGAGATGTTCAAAAAAAGGCAAAGCACACATTATTTCATTCTATTAAGTTCTTGAAATCAGAGGATGAATTTGAAGATTTAAGCAATGACAAAACATTTGGCAGACATGTTTTGGAACAGTTTGCATTAGAAGAAGATGAAATTTGAGGATATTGGAATGCCTACAAATTTTTTTCCAAAACAGCAATGAATTCACGCAGGGCAGATGTGCAAAGCTCTATCCAAAATCAAGTTCTTGTTATGTTCTGAAACTCAGACATAGACATGGATGAAAAAACATCTTTGGAGTTGGAGAAAGACCTTAAGAAAAATAGGGATAAAATGGTAACTAAAGGTAAGAAGCAAGAACTATATGTGATGCAAATGCATATATTTATTATTTTTTTAACTTTGTAAGTTTTTTTTTCTTTTTTCTTTTATGTTGCTTTTGCAAAGATAAGCAATTCAAAGTAATATATATTTCAGTATTTACAATTCTAACTTTATATGCTTTTGTTCTCTTTGGCTTTTACAAAGTTGGTTACAAAAATATTACTTTGGCAGACATTTTGGAGATGAGAGAGAATAAAAATTGTGCATACTGCTTTTTTTTATGACTGCATTTTAAGATGTGTCATAGTTAGGATCAAATGGAAACAAATTGTCAGAGAAAATTGTTCCATTAGTGAGTTGATAAGTTCATCTGATGAAGCTTTTGGTTTGTTGGTACTTTAAAATGGATGGAGCAAATGGAAACAAATCCATGATCAACAAATTGTGGACTCAAAAGCTAAAAAACAAATCATGTCAAGATACACTAATGATAAAAGAGAAGGTAATTCCTCTTTTGATGGTTGGAAATCTGTGGGACTTTTCAAAGATACAACAAACTTGTTTATCATGTCATCAAGAACAGGAAATCAGATGCAGGTAAAGCCTTCAACAAGCAGTACAATCAAGATTTGATAAACTCATGTACAGTGATTTGGGAAATGAAGAGTAGGGCAAAAGGACAGGATCCAGATATGTTCAGAAAAGAGAAGAGATTTGTCTTTTTGACCCTTCAAAAGAGACAGAAGAACAATTTACCAAGAGGATGGAAGAATATGAACACATGAATCAGGAAAACAACAATAATGATATCAACAACTACCACAACCGTAGCAACAACAACAGCAACAACAACAGAAAATGATACAAAGACAATGAGGAAGATTCTGAACAGGATGAAATTTTGGAAGCAAGGTCTTATGCCAAAAGGCTAGACATAAATCATTGCATGGTGCTGCTGTTTAAGTTGTGAAAGAATGCATTCTTTTAGAAATACATGTTTAGTTTAATTAAAAAATATTGCAGTGAGTTTTATTATTTGAAGCAGTGAATTTGTTTTGTCAACAAAGAAACATTTGTCCTGTCACTTTTATAATGCAGCAGTTGTAAATTATTTATTTCATCAAACACACTTGATTTTATTGACACAGTCAACCTTTTTTATTAAAGCAGATGATTTTTTCTCTTATCAACAATTTTTTTGGTGAACTAGAAACCTTTTTTAATTGTTTGTGAAACATAATTTCTGTGACTGCTATGCTTTTGTAAGGCACAGAGTATATTATTTATGTCAGCCAGCTCACATTTATTAAGCCATGTTGACAATTTTTTATGTCAGTCTGTGCAAATTTTTAAGTGAGTCTGTAATTTTTTATGTCAAGGAATGCATTTTTTTGGCAGAGTCAAATTTGGTGTGCGAAAAGAAAAATGTTGGATTGAGAAAATATTCATATGAGTGTGTCATGTTAAAAAAATGACGGGCTTTTGTTAATTTTTTGTCTGTACCACAAATTTGTGTGACTGGTGACTTGCAGGGACACTTTTTTTTGTCAGAATTTCTGACATTTTGTTACTAGGGTTACATAAAATGTATTCAGGAATGACCAGAATGTCCGCTCTGATGTCTACAATAAGATTGAAATACTTTCTTCTTGCCCAAGCAACTCTATTTTTTGTGCTCATCAGTCAACAAAGGTTTTTCAACAGGACTTGATTCTTTTCCACCTTGTTGGTAGAACCAAGTAGTTAGTTGATTACAAGATAAGCAGATAGTTGGACGTAGCTCACCTGGAGTTCCTGATTTTTGATTCATGGTTTCTGCCAATTCAGTGAACATTAACAATGATCCCTTCACAACCTGTGCATATCAAAACAATTCATGGAGATGCCCTGGATGTTCTTTATCTAATTCATCTATATATTTTTTACTACCTGCATGTGTAGGAGACAAAGGATTAACATCTTCACCATTACTTACCATGTCATTTAGAGATGCACACCATGCAGCAATCTGGGTGTATGCCAAACATTTTGGATACCCCAGATCATATGCTACCTAGTTACAAGCATCTTTTACAATTCTTGTCCTTGTTTTGAAAGTGAGAAAATAATCATTGCATCCCCATAATGTTGCAGTATGAGTGATGTTGTATATTGCTTTACGGCTTGCTTGTCTTGAAGTTAAAATTTGAATTGTTCTTGCATCTGTTCTTGAAAGTCATGGCCGTCTCTCCAAATCTAATGCCAATGCAAAACAAATTGAGTCCTCCACCTGCTGGGCAATTTCTGCTTCAATAGTTCTATTTCTTATTTTTGCATTTGCTTTTCTTCTAGTTGTACGTTCATCCTCCATCACTTGTTTGTATCTCCTGTGATTCAAAATATCTTCAGCAAACTCTTTCACTAGTTCAGTATTTTGTGCATTCGTCCTGGCATACCTCCTTGTCCTATCTTCATCTTCTTGCACTAAAGGAGACTTATATAATGGATGTCCAAAACAAAAGAAGTATTTTTTTCACACTTGAGCCTTCTCACACAAGTTACTTCAAAAGGTTTCCTGTTCTTCAGATCCAACTGTAACTCCTGCCACTGTGCCAACTTGACTCATATCTGCTTCACATCTGATGTCACAACCAAATACACCAACCCACAAGTCAATTACAATGGAAGTAAATACTCCCATTCAACCCCTGTAGCCTTCTGAATATCATCTGTTGCCAAAATAAACTCACTAACAGGCAAAATTCAGTACCAAACACCTTGAGTTGCCTCCAAAATTATCTTGCTCAAAACCTTGTAGGATTCTCTCATCAGAGACCTTCCCCCATTGTATCCAGTGGAGGAACCGTCCTCATCATGGTGTCTTTTGGATACAATGGGGGAAGGCTTCCCAATGCATGATGACCATCGCGTTCGCACCATTGTCGAATGCTTTGCGATTTGCAAAAACAAAGATTTTTTGTTGTGTAGCGTACCAATATTTTCAACAGACCCATGCGTTTGGGGGAGGTCGAAGAGCACCCTACTTCACACTACCCGCCTGACACTACTCTGAATTCGGAGGAGAGGCTGGCGACAAACTTCAAGCATGACAATAAAAATGACCATTATTTGCTGATGTCATCCTACTGAATCAATTATTAATATTACGCGTATAATACTTGCTATGTATTTTTCTACGAAATCCTAGTAGGAAGACACTGATTTCACACGAAAGGTAAGGGGGTGGGCGCGCCATCTGATAGCGGCGGGAGCGGAAGGAAAAAATGTCAAAATAATATTCAGACCTTCCTTTTTTTGATTTTCAGAAATCATTTCTTTCATGAGAGCCGCGATCGAGAACCGTCGTTACTGTACCTGGTACCGCACCTCCTTCGTCACTGTTCAGCCATACCTTGAAAACATGAAGCTATGTCATCTACCCCTTCGTCCTTCGACGTTGTCATTGCTTCAGAGACGGGGCTTTTTTTCAACGTCGGACATTGAAACATCGAAACGATCCGGAGGAATCACGAATCTAGCGGCAGAAATGGGATGCTCCTTATCGGAGGCAGCTGCACTTGTTCGGGAGGTGGAATCTGCGATGACATCCACTTCCCGCCAATGTGTTGATGGAAGAAGGACAAGTCAGAAAATTACTGCTCCTACGTCCGCAACAACTGCAGCATCTCTATTGGCACAATCGAAGAAATCATCTTCACCGCGAAGCATTATCACATTTTGTAGATCAATCGACACCTTACTTGGTGGGGGAATGAATCTATCTGAAGTTACGGAAGTTGTAGGCCTTCCTGGAGTTGGCAAGACGCAAATGGCTATGCAACTTTGTATTGATACGCGTTTATCAAAAGAGTTTGGTGGTGTCCAAGGGGAAGCAGTCTATGTTGATTCAGAGGGGAGTTTCAGTCCTGAACGATGTCTGTCCATGGCTCAGGCTTTGGTCGAGCATGTTCGTCGCAATGCAGAACGAAGACAACGGAATACAGTTAACCAACAGCAAAATGCTCAACAGTCAATAACAACAATCTTGCCTGATTGGTTCAAACCGGAAAATATTTTAGACGGAATACATGTTTACCGTGTCCACGATGAAGCTGCACAGACCGCTGTTATCCAATCACTCCCTGCCTTTTTGGACGAACGAGCTTCTCGAGGAACGCCCGTTCGTTTGATCGTTATAGATTCAATCGCCTTTCATTATCGTTGCGCACCGCCTGGATCTGATTATATGGCAAGGACACGGTCACTTACCACTATGGCAGCATTTTTGTCTGATTTGGCTACAAAATATGATGTAGCTGTGGTAGCTATCAATCAAATGACAACCAAGGTGGGAGCTGCAGCGGTTCCTGGCAGTGCAGCCGGTGGAAGTGCCCTTAGTAGTATGGATCGGGGGGGTTCTCGTCTTGTCCCAGCTCTAGGCGAATCATGGGCTCACGCTACAACGACGCGTCTACTGCTTTCACACAACGGAGGCGAAAGTGCTAGTGGAGCGGGTGATACAACACGAAGCTGCACACTTGTCAAGTCGCCCCACAAAGCCGCAGGGACAGCCTTTTATCAAGTGACAGAATCTGGCATTCGAGATATAAGGACAACAGTCAATAACCTAGCATTAGATGCATCTAAGCGGCAACGAAGGCATTATTAAATTATAGACAGAAATTCTTTGCATTAGTTTTGGTTAACGTCTATCTTATGAAGCACCGCTTTGTTTATGCTGTCTCCTAGAAACACCGAGCCCCACTATACCTGCACCGATCAATGCAGCACCTGCTACTCCCCACGCCGTCTTGGAAAATTTCAACTTACTGAAGAATTCCGGTACTACTCGTGCGTGCTTCTTTAGTTCTGGCACTCTGCTACTATACTGTTTCAGTTGTGTTCGGAGGTTTAGCAACTCATCAAAATTATTCACCACACTGCCTTTATCCATTTTTGAAACCGACGCAAGACCTTTGAACGTTTCAGACAGCGGGAATTTCTTTCCATACACACACGATACGACCCTAGAACGTTCGCAATTGTCAGCAACAACACGGTTCCATACATCCATCAGATCCACCCGTTCTAATGATTTTATAGCACTGGCAAGACTCTTGGTACTTTCCCAGGGTAGGTCTACATCACGGCCACCGTCTGCCAAAATTTCCGGTCCGTAACGGCGAATTTTACCGAAATGCATACTTGCTTCAGAACCGAGTTTCTGAATCGGTTTGGTGAGCTTCTGGCTCAACGCGTCAGCATGGTGTCTAATTTCCGACTCAGGCATATTTTCCAGCATTCCTTTAAAGGTTTGCATGAATTCATCGATTCGAAGTGCCACCGAAACGGGGTCTTGAGCTTTGCTGAGTACATTTACCACGATGAACTCAACCGGGGTAGTCCATGGCCCAGTAGCGGTAGCATCAGAGTTTGCGGAAGTATCATCGTCCATATCCTGTCGGGAAGAAAATCCAATATCATAATAGCTGCTCACAACATAACCCAGTTGCTGCTTTGTCCGTAACTCGTCAAATAATGGTTCTCGTAACATGTGGCAAAGCAAACGCATGGAAGCTGACCGTTTGAGACTTTCGGGAGATGAAATCTTATCCCCTTTGAAGCCCGGTATCCTTGACTGATACGTTACCAAGACAGCACCATTCTCTTCATCTGGATTTTGACTTGCAAAATGTATATCAATGTCTTTTCCAGGCACTAGCCGCCTTTCCAACGTTCCTGCTGAAAAAAAAAAAAAAATTAAATGAGAAGAAAATCAAGATTATTGTGGGGGAAAAATCGATCAAAGGACAACAACACACCTGGTGTCCAGACGTTTGACACCCCTTCACCAGAGGGGTCAGTTGGGGATTTATTCGTCGCTGAACGATGAATGGAAGCAGCTTTAGAAAAGAATTTTTCTGCTTGTTCTCTTGAAACATTTCCAGAGAATAGACACTCGATTTCAGATTCGTCATTCTCGAGAAGCATTCTGTGGTGTTCTTTCAAAGATTCGAGGGTTGTACTTTCTGTTACATCCAATGATACATCCAACCCCTCATCCCGACTTGATAGCAACATATCACGGTAGTACATAGCATGAGCATCTGCTCGTCTCGACTGAAAGTAGGTCCTGAAGTTCCTCATCAGTCGATCCTTGACAGAATCAAAGTATGATTGCTTGAAAAATGATTCAACACCATCGTGTCCTTTCTCGTCATTTTTTTCTACGAGATAAAACTCTTCTAGCAACTTGAGAGCCAAGTCCGGAAGGCGATCTGAGTATCCGCTACAAGAAATTTGAATTCCCGACGATGAAGCTGATAATGACCAATACAATCCCGCAAGATCAGCATCATACGTTTCTTGAGCCAAAGCTTCCGAAAAGATGCCTGTCACCATTGCTGATTTTATTGAGCTATTTACATCATAGTCCCATCTCCCAGAACTGTCGTCACGAACATGCTGAACAGCGGCATTTCTGACCAAGAATGTCAATGACGATTTTGGCAAAGCATACCTATCATCCAGGCGATGCCAAAGTCGCCCTAAAAGAAATAGTGTAAGAAAGAATGTTTGGACGAGAAAAAATGAACACAGGAGAAAGAACCACGCCGTTCGTCCAAAGCAGGGTCTTACCTAGTCCCTTTTCATTTATAATCAGATTCGGAGGATCAATTTCTTTGTCGATACGTGATCCAGCAGTGGCTTCGGGGGGAAGTTCCGGACAAAGTTCTAGACTTCTTGGTATATATCTATTTGGCCGTGGCAGATGCAAGGACTTGTGATCAATCTTTGATAGTTTTTCTTGCGAGTTCAAAGTGGAACCATTTTGTTCCACTTCAGTAGCCTTCCATTCCTGAGTGGTCGCAGAATCAATGGGGTACAAATAGTAGTCCACTCCGTACCACTGTTCAGTGTTTTTGCCAAAAGGCGTTTTATCGTTTTTCGTCTCCTCGGCTTTACCATTCATTTCGTCCCATGCCATCTGACTGCAGCGTTCAACAATACAGTTTTCAGGAACAAGTCTTGAACCCACATCCACAATTTTATCCAATGGTAACGTTTCTGGCGCCTCATTCAACATATTACCCACGCTGATGCAGTTGGCTGTGCCGTGCATTGCAATACTCTGGGCTACATTAGGAGCAAATTGGTATGCCTGTCCAGGTGATGTCTGGTCAAAGTGGATACGCCCAAGGTCTGCAATTTCGCCCCATATTCTCTCTAATTCCTGCCGAGCCGCCTTGTCACCGGATTGAGCATTTGCAGCAGCATCATATATCAACCGACAATGTGCAAAGAGTATATCCACTACCTCTTTCCATCGTTCTTCACCTTCAGCCGTGAGTGCAACGCCAACCTGGAAAAGACACTGATCCGGTCCACTTACACGAGGCCCAGCTGATAGGCTACTAATAAGACCTTTGTTTTGTAGTAGGGCAAACGAACTCCCCGGTCCTTCGTGTCCCAAGAGATGAGAAAGTAGACGTGTAGGTGATTGATCTGGTACCTTCTGAACAGGTGGCAGAGGGAAATTTATTACAAGTTTTCGCATTGACCGAACTGGTCGTGATGTGAGCAAAATCGGCCAAGCACCTTCTTGTAGATTGGGTCGGAAGGCTGGGTTGTGCGGTGGTTCAGGTTGGCCATGTACAAAAGGTGGTGCGTCATTCGCTGCATCCTCAATTAGCCGTTCCACATCAGTCATTTCGTCAGGATTTGAAGGGAAATCTTTGGTTTTCATGGAAGCAAATCTAGGGACAATCCATTCCTGAAGTGTGTCCAATGATTGTGGACCGACAATCACAACCGTCATATTATCTGGTCTGTAATGACGTCTGTGAAACGTAAGGAGTGCCTCACGGATCCAATCTGTTTTTGAATCATCATCCTTGGCTGGCAGTGTTTTCAAGTTGCCCGTCGTAAATTTCGAATAATAGTGTTCTGGATCAGCAAGGGCTTTCAGAATTTGAAGTCTTCGACGCGAATCAGCTGTCTTATTTTTGGAATCCTCTGAATCAACAGCCTGAACTTCTCGACTGGTCCCCGATGGAGTGAAAAGAGGAGATACAAAAAAATTCGAAAACATGTCCACAGCTGTTTCAGCATGCTCCGCCAGAACATCAAATTTATACGTGGTCACGTGCATCGAAGTAGAAGCATTACTTCTACCTCCATGGCACGATAAATAACGTTTGTAATCATTTTCACCAGGATATTTTTCTGAGCCAAGAAAACACATGTGTTCACAAAAATGTGCGAGGCCGCTAAGATTACGAGGGTCGGCCGAAGCTCCTGCGTGGACGCAGGCAGCCATGGCAGTGGTTTTGCTTTCCTTGTCGTTCACAAGCATACAGGTTACCCCATTTTCAAGTCGTATCGCACGATAAGTCCGCCAATCAGCTTTACCAGTGATAACTTTGTCTGAGAACACATGAATCTTATCATCTCTGAGGGGCAAGTCATTGTCATCTGGTGTTGTCGGTATAGGGTTGCTGTCGTTACTCATAGTGTCACAAAAAATCCAATTTCGAAGTTACTCAAACCTTGCAATTTGTATCTGTATTATTTGAATATACAAACTTGTCAATGTGCAAATCCAATATCTTTCGTCTAATCGATCGACACGACGATGCCGGGGACTAGAGGGCGATGTGATGGGAGAAGGTGCCAGCTGCGTTTTTCAGTCAATCAGCAATGTCAAAAAAACTCTCTTAGGTCCTACAGTCAGTCACCAGCAGTCCAATGATCAATGATGGTTTCTTTTGCGTTTTGGGATAGGGATGTCTGTAAGCTTTCTTTCGGAATCGAGGAAAAAAGCAGAGAGGGCGTGTTTCTGTCTGTGCTGTACCAGTCACTCGTTCGTTTTATGCGGAGACCGGACAGACGCAAAATGCGAACTTGAAAAAAAATACTCCTAATTTACAATGGATGATGATGATACCTGGTAGAGTCAAAAAATAATAAAACAAATAATATTTTATAATACGGTACTGTATCTTTCAAGACTACCTTTCGTGGCAAATAGGTTTGTAAGTACCAGGCCTACGGATG
>WKLE02002153.1:15227-33914 GCA_014885115.2 Asterionellopsis glacialis
GGGCATTTACCAGGTTTTGGTAGTAAAACAATACACAACTATGGAAGATTCTGTTGTTACAATAGGAAACATTGTAGTTCAGTTTCAAGATTTACTTTTATCTTTTTGTTAAATATCATTTTCTTCCTTCATGTTCACTTTTGATATTCTCTCTTTTGCTTTGTTTTTTATTTTTTAAATGTTGGAGAAAGGTATTGTGGGGGACAGTTTTATGATGATCATCATAATTATTTTTCAATGCTACTACCAAAATGAGATGGTGATGCCAATCGTCGCAATTTAGGTATTTCCACATCCAGTATGTAATTCAATTCATCAACTTCACTTTTCGAGCTAGATTCAAAGTCGGACAGACCCACATTTTTCAAAGATAAACGTAATGGTTCACGAATACGTTGCCATACACTTGCTGTGAATTCATCTGCATCACTCACTTCTCGGGGATGTGTACGTTGAAATGATGCTGATAATTCTTCAGGTGATATCAACATTTCTTCCACTTGTTTCATTTTTTGGGAATTAAACCAATGTAACCCACCAATACCCAACACGGTTGCAGCTACTACACCACCTGTAAATTGAACTGGCAAACTTGTGTATACACTCAAGGCTGTTAATACTGATCCTGTTAAAAGACTCCCACCTTCTTGTATACGGTGTTCCCATATGCGTTGCGAATAACGTTTACGTACATCATCGACAATGCGTGCATGCATTAATAATAAATGGACGGAATCGTTTAAATGTGTGATTGTATTATCAATTCGACGTTTCGGTGCTTTCATAACTTCAGCAACAACATCGTCACGTGTTTGATGTAAATCAGCTAAACCACTACTTGTACTGCGACTGCTCGTTGGTGATTCTCCTCCTCCACCATCAGGAGATGTCACATTGGGTAAACACATTGTGAAGATACGTGGAAGATCTTTTCGTGGGATAACTTTAGATAAATTCCAACATAATGAACCATATGCACGTGCAAAATCATGAATCTATGGAACATAATATGAGTAGTGTGGCAAAATATTGTTTGTTGGTTAGGTAATTTTGGTAGGGTGGAGCGAACGTAGGTAGAGCGAGAGGGGAAAGAAGGCGGTTGTACAAATCATCAAATCATGTTGAGAATTCAACGAACGATACTTCGATTTTCAAACATAACCTTCAAACATAGTTCCATACAAGTATCAATGTCACGACATACCTTTTTAAATTGATCTGCCTTGTTCAATACAATCAAAAGTTTATGATCCATACCGGCAAGAGAATGTAACAGTACACTAAGTGTTTCACCAGTTGTACCAGGTTTGTCTACACATCAACGATTGTTTTTTTGCGAGGGGGGGTGAAAGGCAAGGTGGGAAGTACCGTATAGGGAAGGCCGAGATAAGACACAATACAAGAAATAATTCAAAACCAAAAGTGTACGTTTAAAAAAATGAGACGTGGTTTTGTTTGTCAGCAACATATAAATGCAATAGAAAGCTCCACCATAAAAATCATTAACAAAGACATGATCGTCATCTTTGTCATCCAAATCATAAAACATACCTGGATCAAAAAATAATAAAACAACATCAGCACGTTCAGCAAACCACTGCACAACACCTGGAAAATCATATCCACGATCCATAAGTTGTTTTGAATCTGGTGAAGATGATGTTGATGATGACATCCCACCATAACTTGTAGGACTATCAATCATTCCTGGTGAATCAACCATCATAAAGGAATCTGTTTGAATTGACGATCGAACTTTAAGTTGTGTATGATGAATAAGTGTTGGTCCAAATTGTCTAAGATTTCCAAATCCCATATCAGGATCACCAATTAATGCAGGTCCTATTTTATGATAAAGTTTTGAATGTATAGTGCAATGAAGGAGAAGATTCTTGTAAGGCACAACAACGCACACAGATAAATTGAGCGATCGAAAAATGTAACACAATATCCAAGTCACAAGATACATCTTACCGTCTTGATCTGTATCTTCAGGACCAGGTGCAATAACAGTGAAACAATCATCAGTAGGTGCAACCCCAGCTGTTTGAACATTACGACCCATCACGTAGTTGATAAAGGAAGATTTTCCTATCAAATTTTGTAGCAACGAAAAGAAAGAGTCGAGTGAAGCAATGTTTGTTAGGTTAGAAAAGATTTATGTGTTCTTGCTTATTAATCTACGCCATAGAGTTGTTAATATTTACCTGATGAATGATTTCCAACCAGAAAAACAAATGGTAGTGATGTGCCCTTATCTGAATGTTTTGCGAGTGGTCCACGAATCTTTTCATTTAATGGCATAATTGATGAATGCAATGAAGCACAGGTATCCAAAACTTGTTTTTGAATCTTTCCATCAACAGAGGTTGGTACAGCACTACCAACACCACCCTTACTGTTCTTGTCAGTTGAAGAGGAAGGATTGTTATTTTTGTTGGGACTCCAATTCCATGTTGAAAACGAGGAACGCCTTGTAGTGAAAGTAGTCAACGACTTGTTCAAATAAAATACACCATCCTTAGACAATTGAACTTGTCGTCGTCCTGTAGCACGAAGCAGTCGAAAACGACAACAGGCAGCTATCCTCATGGTGGATAACACAAGACGACCTTGGGAAAATATACGTGAGGAAGCTTTGAGCTTTATAAAGGTGCTTATCCTGCGAGACTCCTGTGATCACCTGTTGACTTGATTCCTCTCTAGAGTAAGGGTTACGCTACGCTACACTACATTCCGATGGTCTGTCCATCCTCTCTCAGAGACCCCTCCTCTCTTTTTTTTTAATCATTTTTTTTCGCCAATGAGCTTGCGCATGAGCTAGCGCGTGGGCAAAAACATGCACACAAAAATCCAAGTCGTGTAGCATTCTTTGGAGCAGCAACTCTCTTTCAGAAAACTTGTTTTCTGAAGAGCATTTTTCGACAAGAAATAAAAAGTTTTCTGAAACTTTGTTTTCTGTTTATGACACATGATGTTAACCAATTAGAGTGTGAAGGTTTTTCATAAGACAACCTTTAGAACCCTAATATACTTATTACAGATCAATTCACACTTTTCTTTTACACACTTTTCTTTGATTGAGTATATTCTAATCGTAAAATATAATGTACACCAAAATACTTTCCAGTAGGGATGTTCGTTGGCGGGTTCTCAGCCTCGAATATTTTTTACTCTTTTTAGAATATGGAAGATACAACATAAAATGCCTGAGACTGAAGTCCTCAAAAATCAAAGTAACAATACTTTCCCATAAAATCATATACCTGGTACATGAAAAAAAAACGAATGAGTGAGAGAGACGCAACCCACACCATGATTTTAAAAGGAAGAGGCAATAAGAAAACAAAATTCAACTCAAGCATGGTGGGTGCAGCTTGGTTAAATGTGTTGAAAAAGGCACCTGCATTTACATACAGTCAGTTAGTAAATGAATTAAAATCTATGTCGACCTTTGAAAAGATGGAGGCAGCACGTGATCTTTACGGTTTAGATTTTATCCTGGAAGAAGATGGTGATATGGAACAACAAGAAACACCTCAATATATAGCTGAAAAGTTAGAACAATTAGACGAAGCACTTGATAATTCAGAACAAGACGATAAGGAAGCATACGAAACTGCCTTATTTGTCAATAGGGACTATGTTGCAAGTGATGAATTCCGTTTAATGTTTTTACGAGCCACATCATTTGATGTGCATGCCGCTGCAAAGCGTATCATCGCATATTGGAACCGTAAGGTAGAATTGTTCGGTACCGATCGTGCATTCCGTCCAATATATTTGGTTATAGACATGGACAAGGAAGATGCAGAAGCCTTCGTGAATGGAGGCATCCGGCTATTGCCACATTTAGACGAATCAGGAAGAGCTATCATTTTTAGTTGCAGAGAATATTGGGACAATAGACTTGATCACGTCGAGCATAGTATGGTAAGAAACATTAAATGACTTTTTCTTTTCAAAAGTGACCTGAAACGATGTTTTTGGTTGCGTCTAAAATTTTCCAACCATTTACCTTTTGTTATTCTTTACTCAACACCAGTCCAAATTGCTGTGGTGTATGGTTCATGTGGCACTTGAAGATCCTAGAATACGGGAGAGTGTACAACAGAATGGTATAGTTGGTTTGGTTTGTCGAGGAGCATCATCGTCCGGGGAAGAAGATGATATCAACATACTTAGAGACTCATGTTCAGCTACTAGTGACGGCGGAGGCGAGACTGCTAATAAGAGAAAAGCCACAGCTAGTTTGAATCATATGAAATGCGCATTGACGATGTATCGTGATTTTCAAACAGCATTACCTGTAAAAGCCAAAGGTTTGCATCATTTTATTCGATCGAATGTTGTTAAATATTTGATGGAATATCATCTGAACAAGATGGGATCCAAAATGAGAAAACGATACATTCAATATACGGGTGACATCAATGAAAGTTTATATAGACTGAGCTTTTGTGGTATAACAAAAAATATGATCCCACCTGAATGTGGTGGTACCCTTGATTTCAATTACCAAGAATGGATCCGTACCAAAATGACGAGCGAATACTTACATTTTGAAAAACAAAAAAAAGAAAATCTAGTTACGCATAACCAGAATATGGATGTTTCCTGATTGAAAAAGTAAGATATTATAAAAAGAGAAAGATTAATTTTTGTGCAATGGTGAAAAATTCCTATACAACAACTCCAAAAAGATCGTTTTGTACTTGTTTTCAAAAAAAGATACCATGATGTGTTTGCCCTTGGTTGTTGGGGCGTACCAGCAGGTTATTATTCTTTCTTTTTCGAAGACTTTGGTTCATTTGAGAACCTGTACCGTTCAGGAAGTCCTCTAGAGTCTACAGTACTCTTTCTAGGACTAAACTACAGAGTTTGGTTTTGTCCTCCCTGACTGAAAAAACAATTCAAGCAATAAAATGGAATCTGAAATCCTCTAGTTTAAAATCATATTCAATAGAAATACAGTACTTGGCAAAATTTAATTAATACAGTAGTAGCAAATCGAATAAAAACAAGACACTTTGACACTCACTAGCATTCTATAATGATTAATTTTGTATTATTGAGAAGTGAGTTTCTGTGGTACATACGTGGAGCCTTTCAATCGTGTCCATTCTCTCGCTCTGCATGTGGTTGCTGTGTGCGATAATGTGCGTGACGGATGACGCAGACACAAAAAACAGGCATCACAAGATATCTTCTTTCAAAAACACCACACCAAATACACATTGCACCACAACAGCAAACACCGCAATAGACATCATCCGCACGGACAAGGCTTCACAACTTCATCTTCATAGACAATCTTCAATCCCTGCCAAACCATGAAGTTCTCTTACGCTATTGTGTCACTCTTGGTCTCTCGTGGACACGGCTTTTTGTCGACGGGTACCAGTCGATCTGTCGTTCGTTCTTTTACAGCGCAATCGTCAATTCTTAAATCATCTCCTTTATCGGACAATGACAAAGAAATGGCGGAAAGAATGAAACAAATTATCAAAGAAGAGAGCACGAATCCAGTGACAATGGCAGAATCAGCTGAACGTATGAAATCTATGAAACCTGAAGATTTGGATGGATTAATATCCGAGATGGATACTATGGATCCACTTCAGGCAGCACAACTTAAGGCAATGGGTATGGACCCTGAATTAATGAAAAAATCAATGAAAATGATGAAGGAAAACCCACAAATGATGGAACAGGCTCAGAAGATGATGTCAAGTATGACACCTGAACAATTAGCTGAACAAAGCCGACTGGCACAAGAACAAATGGCCAAAATGACACCTGAACAGGTCGAAGTTGCCGCCAAGGCTATGAATAATCTGTCGCCTGAACAAGTTGATGCAGCAGCAGAAATGTTACGCCAAGATGTTGGTGCTGCTACCAGTACTAGTTCTAGTACTCCCGAAGTAGTAGATGCGGTTGTAGAAGATACCCCTTCCGAACCAGTTCCCTACGAAGGGAGTGCCGAAGACCCAAAGGTTATCGATGCTATGTTTAATACAGCCGAATTTATGTCGACACCTCCGACTGGTGGTGTAACATTCAAAGCCTTTGCAACTCTCCCTCCCATCACTGTACTTTCAGGTACAAACTCAGATGAAGATTTATCACCCAAAGAATTAAAAGAATGCTGGGAAGATGGATCATTAGGTTCTAGTAGAGTTGATCGTGCTGGATTTGAACGCGTATGGAAAGAAGTACAGGAATATTTTGAAGATGATATCATGGATGCATCAAGAAAAACAATTATCAAACGTAAGGGTACTGTTGCTTCCACAAGTGCAGCTTCTCCTCAAGTTGTTACTCCCCCAGCTACTGCGTCGACAGACCCAGTAGTTGGTGCAAGTTTATCACCTGAGCAAATAGCTGCAACCAACGAACGTGTCAAAAGTATGTCAGAGGACGACTTTGGTCAAATGTTGGATCAAATGAATGATATGACACCTGAACAAGAAGCACGTATGAAGGCTATGGGTGTGAATACGGAAATGATGAAAAAAGCATCTTCCATGATGGCTAATAATCCAATGATGCGGAAGGCAGCACAAACCATGATGAAAAATATGACACCTGAACAAATGGTGAAAGCTAGTCAACAGGCACAACAGCAAATGAAGAACATGTCCAAGGAAGATTACGAAAAGGCCTTGGAACAAATGGAAAAGGGGCAAAAGTAATTTTGGATATGTCTGTTGTTTCTGGAAAAGGCAGTTATACTATGCGTGTGGTGTGTTTTCATCTATGTGACTTTTTAAAAATCTTCTTTGGATCAACACCAAGTCAATGCTTGAGCAGGAGCACAAAGCGTGTTGAAACTGGTGCATGTTGCTGGGAGTTCTGTAGTATAATGATTGCAAGGAAGAAAACTTTAGGTACCGATAGAATAAAATATAACAAATCTGACTTTTTCCTATAAGGTTCTAGAGATTGATCGTACCTGTGGTACTGTACCAAGTTTTTCACTTCTACTTTGGATTATTGTCAACGATTTCGAGGTTGGATATGAGCATGCCATGTGTTGAAAATAGTGGGTCCTACAAAAGAACCTATGTGGCGATATCTGATATATCTCATTAACCCAAGGTTAAGGGATTTGATCGAATCGAAAGATTTCCTTTCTTCCTCAAGAAACGGATGCGCAGGTTATCACGCATATTGAACGTGACACAAATCAATCATAGCAATCACACTTTCACTTGTCAACTTAAAGTTATATAAGTAATAAACGCGAACGCAGTTCCCTTGACATAATTACATCAACCCTACCGATACTCTACACGATTGTACGTAAATCGCGACAGGGATTGATCTCACTTTTCATTATTTTAATCTATAAATTAAACTCACTTATCTGAAACTAGTTGTTTTATCACAGCAACCTGACCCCATACTATGAACATCATTCCAAGTCCATCGCCAGATACTTAGTCATTTGATATTGTCACCAACATCTTTGGAAAAGGTAACAATTCCCACACACTTCCTCTGTGCTATTTAATAGTGCAATTAACCCCAAGAGAGGCTAAAGCCCAGCGAAGGCAACAACGAGAAATCATGGCTGATCAAGGCAATTATCCTAATGCCGCTGGACAAGGTAATCAACCTCTGGTTCCTTCTCTTGGCAATTCTCTTGCACCAGCACCACCTGCGGGAGGTGCACAAGTGTTCACTTTGGCTCCAGGACTAGCAACGCAAGGGCTCCTTGATTATGAAAATAACAAGGGCCATGCGAAGCTACAGGAGAGAGAAACGACTCCACTTGACACAAAGTTTGATGGTCAAGCAAAGAACATGCAAGGCTTTGGACAAGTTTGTGATCAAGCATGTCTTAATGATTGGGATGGTATACTAACCATTCCAGTCACTAAAGACAGCATGGTTAACTTAAGTCTCATCGAACAATACTGCAAGATGTCCCTTAAGGATGTGAGAGATCATGGCACTGCAACGTGGATGACTCAAAAAAACCAAAACAAACAGAACTCCTTTATGTTATTCACAATGCTCAAGGACTCCTTAACATCCAATGCTCTTGCAATAATTGAAAACATGGAGGAAGAATATTATATCATGTTACAACCAGATGGTTCTTGTTTATTCAAGACCATAATTACAAAAGCCCATGTCAACACGAGCGCTACTAGCATGGTGATTTGTTGGAACTTGTCATCATTAGACAATTACATATCCAAAGTAAACTCTAACATTGGTACTTTCAATGAATATGTCCATGCAGAAGTACAAGCACTTGCCTCCTGTGGTGAACAAACTGAAGATCTCCTAGTCAATCTCTTCAAGGCTTACGCAGTAGTTCCAGACAAGTCCTTCAAGGACTATATTGATGGGGCTCAAAATTGCTACGATAATGGTGAAGACATCACCTATAAATTGTTGACAACCAAGGCAGAAAACAAGTACAAGGCTTTGGTAAATCTCAACCAGTGGAATGCTAAATCTGAAGAAGAGAAGCAAATAATAGCTCTCACTGTGACAGTTGAGGCACTGAAGAAATCCAAACTTCAACTCAACAAGAAGTAGAAAGGTGGTGAAAAGGAAACCTTTTCAAAAAAAGGCAATAAGAAGAAACCCTTTAACAAGAATGATTCATGCTCAAACCAAGACAGTTAATGGGACACATGACATTCTCCAAGGACAATATAACTATAAATTGGAAGAACTACATAATGAAGCCAGAAGATTCATTCAGAACCTACAACAAAGAGAGTGTCCCATCATGAGTACAACAATTACGGAAACAGAAGTTTACCAACTATACACAAAATGGAATGAATACATGTCTACGTCACCTTCACAATTTCATTTAGGCCTGTATAAAGCCCTAATCCAAAGCTCACACATTTTGTTCATACTTACAATGCTAATGAACCTGCCATTAAAGCATGGGATACCACTAAGTAGATGGGAAAATTCCACTATGTGTATGATTGAGAAAGATATAGGATCACCTAAACTCCATAGACTCTGACTCATTCACCTATTCGAGGCAGACATGAATGGTATCACAAAGATAATTTGGGCAAGGAGATTCATATACCACTGCCAAGATCACAATTTACTTCATCAGAGCCAACATGGTGGACTTCCAGGTTTTGAAACACAACATGTACTGTCAAAATTCAGAATGACAATAGACTTATGAGGCACAATCTCGCCATCAATAATAATGACGCAGAAGCATGTTACGACAGAATTATCCCAGCAGTTAATGGAATATTGCATCTATCTAAAGGAATGCCGATCAACACTATCAAACTTCAAAATACCATACTCTTAAACATGAAATATTCAGTACAAACGGCACATGGTACGTCGGAAAACTCTTGGACCAACTCAGCAGTAGATCCTAAATTTGGACTGGGGCAAGGTGGCGGTTGGTCCCCACCAGGATGAGCAAGCCTAAGTACCGACATGATTATGACTCATGAACAAATAGCACCACACGGTATGACCATTCAATCTGTGATTGGATCTGATGATTCAACCTCAAGAACAATTGATGCATACATTGATGATGCAAACAACAGGGTAAACGATGGAGACTCTCAGGATGGACTAATCTACTCCACTCTACTTGATCAACTCAAAATATCATCCCAACAATGGAAAAAATTCTTCATACAACAGGAGGCAATCTGAACCTAAAGAAGTGCTTTTGTTCTATTCTTACATGGGCATGGGAAGGTGAACTCCCTATTCCCAGGTCGATCCTTGAAACACCAGGTGATATCGAAATAACTAACAGCTCCACAGGAGTGCAATCAACAATCACACGATTGAACCCAGATCAAGCATTTAAATTACTCGGAGTATGGGTCCAACTTCACGGAAAAATGAACACACATCTCACAGTACTTCAAGAAAAAGTGTGCAACCTCACAAGATCAATCTGTTTGTCTAATCTCGCACACAATGAAGCCATGATTGCATACAAACGAGTGGCCTTTAAACAGCTGGAGTACAGCCTTCCCATGACTACATACTCATATCAAGAAATAAACGACCTCCAACAACCGTTCACAAGAGCATTTTTAGCAAATAGCGGCTATCACAGTACGTTTCCGAGAATCTTAGTTTACGCACCAGAACGTTACGGATGCATTGGATTTGGCAATATGTATCAAGCCAGAGGTATCTTACAACTGAAAGATCTCATTGCCCATATACGCCAATGAGGTGATCTTGGAAAATTCATGATCTGCATGCTGGAACAACTACAAATCTACTCAGGGGTCAGCACTCCTTTATTACATCAACCGTCATCTCTGCAATCTCCACCTCTCAAATATCAAATATATACCCAATGGGTGGATATTAACAATTCAAGAATTTCTCAAAACTTTCCATGGATCAATTGAATTTCCTGAAATGTGGGTACCCACACACCAACGAGAACATGACTCGGTTATTATGGACAAAATACTGTCAAGAACAAAGTCACCAACAGAACTGTGTAGGATTAATGCATGTCGACTATACCTTTGAGTATCCACAGTCTCCGACATATCTGACAATACAGGCAAGTACATAGAAGAACAATTTCTCACAGGGAATTGCAGCCCGTGCGCTTTAAAGCTCTTATGGCCTTGTCAATTCTATCCACCTAGCAAATGTTGGACAGCATGGAAGAAAGCCATAATGTCAACCCTATTAATATCCCAAGCAAAACTGTATGAATTAGACCGGCCATTAGACAAATGGATCCGGTGTCCGGACAGGATATACCCGACAGTAGTGGACCCAGAGACAAACATACTCTATAAAGAATCAGTAATCCAGGGTATCTACAGTAAATTCCAACCATTGTCCACACACCGCCGATGATACGACCAAATTATGGAAGAACAGTCCATGCTTCCTGAACTAGCAATTCCAGTTCAGTGCACCTACTCTCCTGACTACATCTCCATTTCAAAACCTCAATTCATCAGACCAACGATACAGCCTGAAAGTAACACCTTCCAACAATTTAAAACAAACTACCAGAGGCATATCAGGACCTACTGAAAAACATTATGTCACAGTCGGAAAACACCATAGCTAATAAAATACAACAAGGAGTTAAACTGGTCATAGAGTCCAATGGATCAAAAAAGACAGTAGGAGCGACCTACAGATGGATACTAGAAACAATATTGGAGCACTTACTAGCAGAAGGAATGGGTCCAGTCCATGGAAAAATTACAACACTTACCTCCCATCAAGCAGAACTCTATGGAATCACGTCGGCGTTACTATTTGTTGTACAAATATGCAACTTCTTTCACATCCGTAACATAGTGGTTCAGATTGTAGCATACTGTGATAACATGGAGTGTGTCAAGAAAATAATACATCCCTCCATCCTATGAGAGGAACGTCCAGATACATAGCAGCAGATTATGACATTGAGTCTCTCTTATGCGATATCATTAAAACCAAACAGATAGCAGTAAAGGCAGAATGGGTCAATAGCCACCAGGATGAAGTCGAAAGAATGGAGGATTTATCCTACCCTGCACAACTGAACATAACAGCTGACGAACTAGTGGAATATGCGTACAACTCATGCACGATATCACAGGAAAAACATCCCCCATTTCCAACCACAACAATATTGCTTACTATTGAGGGCATCAGGGTTACAACAAAGCTGAAACTCAAATCGAGGAGGCAATTCATTTAAAGGCTATAATGAAATATTGATGAGACAAATACAGCTGGGCACAGTTAACTTGGGATACCATTGACTGGTATTTGTTCAAAATTGCAATTAAACATCAGAAGCCAGGTCTAAAAAGGTTTATACATTGCTATACCTGCAAGTGGCTACCAGTGGGTGCAAGGACATCACAATGCTAACTGTGTCAGCTGTCAATCAGAATATGATGAGTCCTGCGTACATATATTCCAATGTCCAAATCCATGAAGGCGATCACATCTTTTCAACCAAGTGACAAGCCTTATGACAAGCTTGATGAAGAAACACACCTATATACTTATCGTCAAAACTCTACAACAAAACATCATCAATTGGTCCAAAGGAGAACTCCTAAGTGAATTTCAACTTCCTACAAATCCTACAAACTATGACTACACCCTACAATGTGCAGTAACGGAACAAACCAAGATTGGATGGAATCACGTATTCAAAGGATGGCTATCCTTGAAATGGGCTATAGCACAAGATGAATATTATGAGATGAGGAGTAAAACAGACAAGAGAATCAACCACAAATATCACAATAGGATTGCATGGAGCAAAACCATCATTCAAGGATTACATGCCATCGTATGCAGTACATGGAAGTTTAGGAACAGAGATATCTATGGTCACAATAAGCAAGAGGAATAAAGTATAGTTCTAGACAAAATGAAATCCAAAGTGAGAAGAGAATACAAAAGGAAACACACCTTTCTGGAAAAAATACAGTGGAGATATTTTACGAGATCAGTACAGGATAGAGTGAATGACTCCATAAACTCGACTCATCCCTGAACATCCTCAAATGGGAGGAAGAAGAAACAAAATCGACTTCAAAAACAAACCCGATTACGACAATCGATCAACTACTGAATGACAAAAAGTCGCTCTCTGACTGGATTGCAGGAACCACAGCGTCAACCGATAGAAACAATAAACAAACACTCAAGTTCTTCATGTATATTGAGACATCAATTGTATACTCCAACTTACGTAAGACGATTAAACCTTGGCTGGATGCTCACCATCATCGCTTGTTTGCCACGAAACTATCTATGACTGATAATCGTCTCTTAGCATGGGTGAAAGACAGCCATCTGGACTGGACTAGATTAGATGATCTTCAAGCTAAATTACAGGAACTGATTGTAAGAAACTCTGACAAATATGTAAGTTGCAAACTCAATCTAAGACCTTGCAGAACACGCATCGGAAAAGGACCAAACGCCTTATTCATTTGGGCCATCGGCATCAGGTGCAGCCTCAGCAATGTTCAAGGATACATGCAGGCTATTTTGAAAGGTTTATCCAATCCCGAACACGTTCCAGATAGTTTAAAACACGTTCAAATCATTCCATTCAACCCAATCCCAGGCATTATTTTGAACAATGACCTCATTAAACTTGCCCGTGACCACACCAATCTTATGACCCAGCTCAGAAAAAAGTCAATTATTGGTTTTGCAGACATTACCATCCCTCAGCCAATTAAAGAAATGGACGAATACGCCGAGACGAGGGCAACATACATGTTGCAGGAATTCCTCCTGGCACAATCGACCCCAAGCTCCCAGAAACTATTTCATTCAGTGGAAAGTCGAGGCAAAAATGGATATTTAGCCATCGACAAAGAACATTTACAAACCTCAATTGAGGAATTCTTCCATAATCTACGCAAAACAATGGATGCTACTTTTCAACATGGCTTCGTAGACACCTACTTTCAAGCAATACAAAATCACTTAGAGGAGATTGATCTCACTGACGATAACTATGCTATTTCAACTTTCACTGCAGCAGAATCATGTTATCAGAGCATTAAGTTGCATGGAGTTTCATTTACTCCTGACACAAAAGCCACTAACTCAACAGCATCAAGCACCCAATTGGGATCATATACACCACGCAAACGTATACAGTCCATATCTTTAGGTTACGGAGATGATGTCTCATCTCTTGGTTCCTCATCAGCCCCGGTACGGAATGCATGGGAGAAACCCCTAGTCGCAACAACATCTCCATCCACAGTCCAAGTCAATGATGCTGAGTCCATTGTTACTTTAAAGTCTGAAGTTCAAGGTTGGTTTGAGGACTTGAAACAGGAATCAAAAACTGAATGGGAACAAAGTCTTCAAAAGTTTAATACTATCAATGAAAAACTATCAGAAGTTACGGAGAGCAACGCGAAACTTCAACAAACTCTAGAAGTCATCATACAGGACAACCATAAACAAGCCCTTGAGGATCAAAGATCCCTATTTGAAGAATTAATTAAGAGCAACTTAAAAGAATTTGTAAATCAAACTGTAACTCAACAATTACACCTCCAAGAAGCAATGACCCCGACCTCTCCAATTTGCAAACAGCAGCGTACAAATCCAATCCACGAGAGTATCAGCAGTCCTGTCAATTCCATTAGAGAAAATGACAAGAATTCTTCTACAGAAATGACACCTAGGAGTCCCCGACCTGAGACGGGGATGCCACTCTAGTCCCCAAAAAGTCAAAACCCCGTCATCACAACACAATCACACAAAGAACTAACCATACCACCTTCATCCACAATTTAAACAAACACACTGATACGACATACTCACACCCCCATAAAGAACATAACTCTACAGCTATGTGTCTTTTCTTCATAAACACAAACGGGATATTTACTACCCCCACAAAATTATCCGACATATTTATCACTGCAAAGGCTCTTGAAGCAGGAGTGATTGGTCTAGCAGAAACGAATGCGAACTGGAACAAGGAATATCTTAAAAACAAATTTGCTCAAAATCTAAAAACCATCTGCAACCAGTCTGACAACTTCTCCAACTGGACAACTTACAAAACCCAATACTCAACATCACAAATAAAAACGGAATCGGATATCCAAAGAGGAGGAATGACAACTACTGTTGTAGGAAAATGGGTAGGCCATATCATAGACTCAAGTAACGATGCACGTTTAGGGCAATGGACCTGGCAGACCCTGCGAGGCGACACAAATTTAACAGTTATTACAGTTTACAGAGTCTTCCAGGAAAAAGGAAATAGTGGCGAATTGACTGCACATGCGCAACAATTGGCACTACTACTAGATACAACACCGATCCCTGATCCAAGACATCAAGTCCTTGAAGATCTAAAAGTTTTTGTCACCACAAGACGCCATAAAGGAGAAGCCGTTATCATTATGATGGACGCAAATGAAGAATGTCTGTCTCCCAATTCGAAACTCCGTCGAATCATGGATAGTCTCCAAATGACAAATTTGCATCACTTGCTACATGGAGAAGGATGTCCCCAGACTTATACTAGAGGCACAGAACAAATTGACCATATCTATGGATGTCCCAGAGTTGCCAACAATACCATCAATGCGGGCATACTACCCTTCAAGTTAGGCATCAACACTGATCATTGAGGACTATATGTAGATATAGAAGTAAACAACATCTTTCGAAGCGCGATGACAGAATTAAAAAATGTTCCACCACAAAAACTGTCCTCCCAAAATAAGAAACATGCCAAGGCTTTCAGAGATGCAGTACGTAAGGGGTGCGTTAACCAACACATATACCAAAACTTACAACAATTGACAAAAGTACCCACTCAATGATGGACCTCCAGCCATCAAGACCTACTGGACAATATTGACAAAACGTTCACAGAGATTGTACTTGCAGCCGAACACAAAGTATGTCACAAAACTTATGGATATCCCATCTTGGAAAAGCTGATAAAAGCAGGTCAACACCTAAGATACTGGAAGACAAGGTTATCAAATACTCTTCTCTCAACCGTCAATTTGCAAACAACCATCCAACATCTTGAAGAGGAACTCAACATATCCCAACGTACACATAGCTCCCTAATGAATGTCCAACAAATCAAATCATTGATATCTAGAGCTAAGACAAACCTAACTTTAGTACAGAAAGAGGCATTGAGATATCAAGAGGAGTGGCTTCGTGAAAAGCGATCAATGCTGCACAGGACAACAATATCAGTGTGGCCCAGGCTGTTAGTATGAATATAGCAGCAACTGAATCTAGCAAACGTGTATATCAAAATATAGCCAGAGATTTATCAAATAAGCAAAGAAGCTCCGTCTATTTCATTGAAGTGCCGGCAGATAACAAACCTCCTAAACAAAGTGAAGTCTGGAAAGAAATACGAGAGGCAGATTCCATACACTCTCATCTCCTACACTATAGGCTTGCACAGAACACTCCATTTGGCAAAACAGAAAGGGGATTCCGCCTAGGTTTCACAGGCACTGGACATGTAGCCCACGACATCCTTAAAGGACAGTATAATTATAAATTGGAAGATCTTCATGATGAAACCAAAAGATTCATTCAGAATCTCCAACAAAGAGACTGTCAACAAATGAGCATGACAATTACTGAATCAGAAGTGTACAGCCTATACACCAAATGGAACGAATACACATCCATGTCACCCTCCAACTTTCATTTAGGACTGTATAAAGCATTAATCAAAAGCTCTCACATGCTATCTATTCTTACAATGTTAATGAACCTACCACTAAAACATGGGATCCCATTAAGATGATGGGAAAAATCCACTATGTGCATGATTGAAAAAGACATAGGGTCTCCAAAATTACATAGACTTTGATTAATTTGAGGCTGATATGAATGGTATAGCAAAGATAATATGGGCACGGCGATTCATATACCACTACCAGGACCATAACCTCCTTCATCAGAGCCAACACGGCGGACTTCCAGGTTTTGAAACTCAACACGTTTTGCTCAAATTTTGAATGACCATCGATTCAGTAACTACAATGCGGCATAATCTTGCCTTCAATAATAATGATGCAGAAGCATGCTACAACAGGATCATACCTGCAGTCAATGGAGTGTCACATCTTTCCAAAGGCATGCCGATCAACGCTATTAAACTACAAAACACGATACTATTAAACATGAAGTACTCTGTCAGAACTGCACATGGCACATCAGAAAACTCATGGACAAACTCGGAGGCAGATCCTAAATTCGGCTTAGGACAAGGAGGAGGTTGGTCACCGCCAGGATGGGCAAGTTTAAGTACCGACATGATTACAATGCACAAACAAATAGCTCAACGAGGCATGACTATTCAATCCGTTACTGGATCTGATGATTCTACATCGAGAACCATTGATGCTTATGTTGACGATGCCAACAATGGCATAAACGATGGAGATTCCCAGGAAGGATTACTCTACACTACTCTTCTTGAACAACTTGAACACTTGTCTCAACAATGGGAATGAATTCTCCATACAACAGGAGGAAACTTGATTCTGAAAAAATGTTTTTGCTCTATTCTTACATGGGCATGGGACGGCAAAATACCAACTCCCAGGTTGATCCTTGACACACCGGGGGATATCAAAATCACAAACAGCTCCACTGGAGTGAAATCAACCATCACAAGACTGAATCCAGAACAAGCATTCAAACTTCTTGGAGTATGGGTTCAACTCTCTGGAAAAATGTCTACGCATTTCACAGTCCTTCAGGACAAAGTTTGAGACCTGACACGCTCAATATGTTTGTCCAACCTTACCCACAATGAAGCCATGATTGTGTAAAACGAGTAGCCTTTAAACAGCTTGAGTATAGCCTTCCTATGACAATATACTCCAAACAAGAAATTGACAAACTCCAACAACCGTTTACAAGAGCGTTTCTAGCAAATAGTGGTTATCACAGTAGGTTTCCGAGAGTCTTAGTATATGCACCAGAGAGATTTGGATGCATTGGATTCGACAACATGTATCAAGTCCGAGGTATATTACAATTGAAATATCTTATAGCACACATCAGACAACGTGATGCCTTGGGAAAATCGATGATCTGTATGTTAGAACAATTACAACTGGTCTCCGGCGTAAGCAATCCCATATTACACAAGCCATCATCATCAACTTCTCCTCACCTTAAGTATCTCCCTCAGGGGTGGATTTTAACAATTCAAGAATTTCTCAAAACCTTCCATGGATCAATCGAATTCCCCGAAGCATGGGTACCTACACCCCAAAGCAAATACAACTCAGTTCTCATGGACACATTTATGTCCAAAATCAAGTCACCAACTGAACTACAAAGGATCAACGCATGTAGATTATATCTTCACGTATCTACGGTAGCTGATATATCAGACCATACAGGAAAGTTCATAGACTAACAAATTCTCACAGGAAACTGCTCACCGGGTGCATCCCACCTTCTATGGCCTTGCCAAAAGTACCCTCCTAGCAAATACTGGATGGCATGGAAGAAAGCTATAACGTCTACTCTATTAATATCCCATGCCAAACCATACAAACTGGAACAACAGTTAGAAAAATGGATCCGAAGCCCTGATAGGATATATCCTACTGTGGTCAACCCTGAGACAAGTAAACTTTATACAGAAACAGCCATTCAAGGCACATACTCCAAATTTAAACCATCGAACACTCACCGACGACGATATGACAAAATCACTGCAGAGCACTCCATGCTTCCAGACTATGTAATCCTGGTTAAATGTACCTACAGTCCCAAATATATATCCATTTCTAAACCCCAATTCCTTTAACAACTGAGACAACAACCGAGTACAACCTTTCAACAATTCAAAGCGACACTCCTGGAAGCATATCAAGATCTGCTGAAATACATTACAACACAGTCCAAAAATTCAATAGCGAATGCAATAAGAAGTGGAATTACACTCGTCATTGCTTCGGATGGATCCAAAAAGTGTTCAAGAGCAACCTATGGATGGATATTGGAAACCATATCAAAAACATTACTAGCCGAAGGCATGGGGCCCGTCCATGGAAAAATTGCAACTCTCACTTCTTATTGAGCAGAACTGTATGGCATTACATTGGCATTACTATATGTGTTATACATATGTAACTTCTTCAAAATCTGTAACATAGTAGTTCAGATAGTCACATACTG
>WKLE02002154.1:0-13820 GCA_014885115.2 Asterionellopsis glacialis
GCTAACCGGTTAGATTCATCCTGGAAAAAGGGCGAAATCGCGCGAAATTTCTGATCATGGATATACACTTGCACGTTCCAGAAATGTCATGTGTCTCTCGTTAACGGTTCGTGATTTGCCTGTGTGGACTGCAGAAGATCTGGTGAGAAGCATACCTTATATACAGTACCAGGTACAGACGAATTTTGAAATCGAATGGCTGGGAAATAGAGGACTCTCTAGTAGAGAGTAGACTACATACGTAAGTCCTAGAGAGAAATGATGGGGTCCTCTCTAGAGAGAGGACTATCCAACAGTACTGTATTATTTTATGATGTACCTGTTACCCCGGTAGTGAGTACAAGGAAACTTGTACGTACCGGGTCAGACGATAGGACCTTGCGGCGCAGCGTCATGAGTCATCATGCCACAAACATAATGCCTTTCAGTCTCAAATCTTTTCCTTGTAACATACATATTTAAAAATCATGATGAATTCTTCAAGAGGTGCTACCATTTCAAAAGAGAATTGAGAAACAGAATAAGAGCAAAGCTATTGTCTATCTTTGATGTTGTCATTCTAAATTTGGTTTTCCGACAGTTGTCAAGGCAATAAGGCAAAGAATAATGACAAAAACAATGAAAGTGACAATGATTAGGAAATTGGCATTGCAGTAGTTTATTGGTTTGTTGCACTCTGCTATATTGTATCTTACAAAAGGTTCTCATGGGACAAGACTTATGACCAATGATGTATACCAAGACTTTGAGTTGACTTTGCTTGAAATTGTATGGTAAGATTGATGCAACAGATTCTTATACTGTATTCATGTTTATTTCGGTATATTAGATGGCAACAGGTGTTTCAGTGTACCTCTAAAATTGGTATCAGGTTTATAATGGTGGGAGACCAACCAAAAAATAAAATCACAAAAAGGTGTACAAAATAGACAAAAATGAGTTTTATACACGTTCATTATGTTTTCAGTACTAGAGCTTTTGCCTCCGTAAAATAAATGTACTGTATCTGTATCGCATCATTAATAGTTTTTACTAAAAAAAGTAATGTAAAATAGATCATGCCATTTTGCAGTATGTTGTCAGTCAAAAAAATTCCCTGTGCAGTGGGTGCAGCACCTATGCTGCCCAAAAAAGGGAAGGATTGCTGAGAACTGAGAACACATCACACAACAATCACATGTTTTGCAACCAGGATTGTGGTTGTCATCATCACAATGACAACAATACTACTGGTCATCACAGCCACTTCTTCTTGTGATGGCCATCCATGATCCTCTGCAGTAACAAGTTTGTGACTGATTGTTGAGTAGTAGTGATTGAAAACACACCACACAACAATCACATGTTTTGCAACCAGCAGGATTGTGGTTGTCATCATCACAATGACAACAATGCTACTGGTCATCACAGCCTCTTCTTCTTGTGATGGCCATCCATGATCCTCTGCAGTAACAAGTTTGTGACTGATTGTTGTGTAGTAGTGACTGAGAACACACCACACCACAATCACATGTTTTGCAACCAGCAGGATTGTGGTTGTCATCATCACAATGACAACATACTTGTCTTCTTTCACTTCTGTGTTGGATGGCTAGTTGATTGTTGTTAGTTCATAGGGTGCTGCCGTTCAATTTGATATCGTAATCGTCTGTAATGGATTTTGTTCAATTTTGACCACTGCTTCTACGCAAGGGTTTTTCGACTGCTCTTTGGGATGTCGAAAATGTCATTTGTTCCATCCAAAAAGGGAAATTGTGAAAAATAAGGCTGTGTCGGGCTATATTTTTTTTATATTTTTTTTACTTCGAGTAAAGAATAATCCATAAAAAAGCTAAATTTATTTTTACTTCGAGTGAAGAATGACCCAGAAAACACCGAGAAATGAAACCTGCCAATTAACCACTAACTTCTGAAAAAAAATAGAAACCGCTGTCTAATTATCTATAAATTTTTTTCTTGGTTTACGTGACTCTGCAAGTATTTTATTGTAGATGTGATTACAGCTATAAATTTTAAAACTAAAAAATAGTGTGTCTAGTATCTATTTAGTTGTTGATAATTTCACCTGATGCAATTTCCCAGATGCTGAATGTGAGATTTTAAGAAAGCTTTTCTGCTAGGATAGTTTGTAAATCCTTATTTTTGGTTTTTGTTTTTAAAGTCGCAACGAAAGCTCTGCACCAGTCTATGGAGGATTCACTACGCCATCAAGCTTCAGAGAAATTGGGTAGATTTGAGGAGTATTTATTTATGCAAAACTTTACAATCGAAAATTGGGATAAAAGCGAATCGTGGAACGTGGTCAATGCCGAGGATGAATGTACGGGCAGACATCACTATCCAACGGAGCAGGTTTAATTTCATGAAACTTATCAAAATCAATGCAAAGTGTTGGTGAGATCTGGGATCTTCCAAAGGCACGATCCGATACATCCTCAGGATCAGATGTACAAATGCATGAAACAAGTGTATGGTCCCAGACAATATCCTTCCAACAATAAGAGTGTCGAGCTTGAAGGGCTGAGCCTGTTATCTCGTCAGTACCTTCAACCAATACAACTAATTCCAAATCTCTATCCCTCATATAAGCTAGAATCTCATCATTGGACCACGAATCTGCCTTGCCGTTGTCGTCCGTGTTAACTTCCAAATCTCTGCTGTCGTTAGATTTCAGTCGATGCGGCTCTCCAATAGCATCATACCAAGTAGATGGCGGATTCAATGGAGACCTAATATCCAGCTTGTGAACAATCACTTGCGGAACGCTCATTAAGATGTGTGATTGTGTTGTTTCCTCAGGGTGGTAAAGGCCTACGTGCCTCGTAACAAAATGAGTTGTTTCGATCCCATGCTCACCTTCGCCATTCTTCGGGTATCTTTCATGTTGCAGACAATATGCACGAATCGTAGCCTCAATAATTGAATGCCGACGGAGCTCTCCGACTCTAAACATTAAGTAAAGTTCTCCGCGTACACGACGAATAACAGCCTTATCGGAAAATATAATAGTTTTGCCGCGCTTCTGGCCTCGAGAGATCCTTTGAAAGATTAATCCGATAGCTACTGCGTCAAAGGTTAAAGCCGAGCAAACTTGACACAGTACAAGTAGTAGTGGAGTCCAACAGTCACCAAAGTAGTAATCGGATACACCGTAACCGATAGTAGTCATGGTCGAAAGTGAAAAGTACAGCGCTTCCATATGGTTCGTTATGTCCATACCACAAAATGAATTAAGCTTTGTACTGCCATCATCATTCGTGGTATACTTTTCTCCCATCCATGACACAAACCAATACACTCCAGCAAAGAAAAACACAGCAGCCGTATACATGAGAAACAGAATTGTCATCAGCACTAATGTTGGTTTGTGTGCAAGGCTGTGAAACCAATTGTCCCAGCAGATACGACACCGTTGTTGAAACGTTGCGGTTCTCCGCAGTGCTCTTCCCTGCGATATTCGCTGCACTCTCCACCTCCCACGGGATTGGAAAAAGGGACCATCTCGATCAAGAATTCTTCTGTTTGATATATTATCCGTAGGCAATTGTAGCTGCCTTCGTCGGAGTGTAGGCGGTGCTTCCAATACTGGTGCTGGTGACAGAAGCGGTATTGTTAATGGGTTTTCTTCACCATTTGATTGGTCTCGACCAACGTGATTATCATCGTCGTCATAATCTTGCAGGGTTCTTTGTCTAGCTGCACCTGGAACTGGACGAGGCTCTTCCTTCTTTTTGCTGGCCATCAAATTATTTTTCCGTAAAGCTTGTTCACCATACACTGACTGTTCGGAGTCACCTGGTGTTTCGTTGGTCGTTACATCATTTTGTGAAGATTTATCTGTTTTTGCTTTATCTGTTTTGGATTCTGTCTCCGTTGGTATTGACGAAGTCTCGATAAGATTTTCCTCCAATTCTTCATCCATACGTGCTTTATTTGTTGTTTTGGGTGTTTTTTCAGGATCAAAATCGTCTCCAAGCAAATCATCTAGTAGGTCATCCGAAGTATCTTCCTCAGCGTGGTCGTTTTTTGATTTTGTGCCGTTGCTGGTAACATAATTTCCAAAAGATGCTCTGGGGGTGCGTTTCTTTGGAAAGGTTGATGAGGACTTTGCCAGTTCTCTTTTGAGCCGCAGTTCTTCAAGGCGCGTAAGAGACCTCTTCGTCACGTGAGATCGCCGTACAAACAAGCCACAATTGGTCGCGCAATCGAAATATTTGCGTCCTTTCACAGACCCATCGTTTTTGCCCAAGCCAACTGATGAACCGGTTAATATTACACCCACCCAATGTCCATCTGCAAATGAAACTTCTCCTAAGAAAGCTACTACCCCTTCCAACGTGTCAGAGTGGCTTTCGACATGGATTGGGTCACCCAACTTGAGAGCCGAAAAATCCTTCCGGATGATAGGAGATAATGCAGCCATCGCGAAACTTCAGGACTGCTATAAAGTCTCGACTGTATGCCAAAGTGTAAATACCTTGCGTTGCTTCAGTTACCTCACCGAATCAGTATGCAACGCCGTCATTCCGAGCATGTACAGTACCGACCTTCGCTCTGAATTTTAATAACTTTTTCGAATATTTTGCTTTTCTTCTTGTCCCGACCTCGGACTTCCATTTCTTTACGTAGGTTCTACAGGTACACAGGTACAGTAGGCACGACATCCATGATACTAACAAATCGTCGCACTTTCTGTTCGTTGTTGTTGTTGTTGTAAATCCGGTACAGTACGGACAGTCAGTAGGATCCTACCTTACATTGCTTGTGACTGATGGCTTGTAATTCTTTTAGACCTAAGTGCTTCGATGACCCATTTGTACAGGTATTTGTATGATTAGTAATAGATCCTACGGTTGTATAGTTTCATGTAATTTTTGTGTTTGGTAGGACATGATTCACAAAAATCGTCATCAATTTTGGCGAGTCGCCCTACCTGGGTACTTACCAGCTACTTACGGTACAGGTATTATAAATAGAGAATGAGTGTACCTGTACCAGGGACCTGGTAGTCGTTTACGGACGCGGTACTAACAACTACCTGTGAACCAAACTCCCCAAGAAGTATGTATAACTAATTTTTTTCCACGAAATCCAAGAGTTTGATTTCTATTCTCTAGACTTTTGCTCTCTGTTAGAGATTCATTCTCTCAACATTAGTCCTAGAGTGAAGGAACTGTGAAACTTGCATGCCATTCATAAAAACAATCATCGGGAAACAGATCGGAAAAGAATTAAAAATCGAATTTCTGTCCCTATTAATTGAAGTTTCACATTCGCATATCATTCTCGCACCTGGTATTTATCTTTCAAGTCCTGAGGGAATTTTTATTATATGTAAAGGCACAGTTTAAAGTTTATTAAAAAGATATCCAGAGGCTCTATTTGGTTAAGTTTGTACTGCATGAATGCTAGATTTTCGAGTTTACACAAAGTTTTCACACGTATTTTATTAAAATGCTAATGAAAACTAAAACATCTCGGCACTCACAAAAACGTTCAACATCCCATTTTTTACTACATCTAAAACCGCAAAAGAAAGTGTTGTATAGTTCTTGTTAATATCTTACTACCCATTGTAGCTACATAGAAGCACATATTCATCGATATTAAAAAGCATGTAGGTTGAATTTTCCAAACTCCCTTTTTATTCTAAGGTGACTGTAAAAGTACTTATTATGATGCATTTTTCAATGCCTTCCAATTTCTTGTCTGTAATCTGAAGGTTTTTGGTTAATACTGTTCAAAGCTACTGATTTGTTTCCGACTTATTCATCGCATTTTGTTTTTGCGTGTTCAATGTTTGTGCGTACCAATACTAGCTAGCATGGCCAACGGATGGCGCCATATTATCGCATATGCAACGCGCTAAAATGTTGCGTGGAGAGCACATCATAATTGCTATTTTTCAATCACCTGAATCGTGTTAATTTGTTCATGAAACGTTATCCTTGGAGATTCATAGATTTCTAGACAGGCAAATTCTAAATATGAAACACTCCTGTGACCAAACTTTGTACCACAGGTAAGAACTCAGGTATGACTAGGGTAGGACTAGGTTTGTGTTAGATGCTGAAATACGCTTTACAAGTAAGTGAATGATATTTGTCAATCACCGAAACGAGAGACATGTAACAAAATCGTTGAACGGCAACATTTTGTCCCGAGAGATTTGTCTAATCATGGGACTCTGCATATAATATATTCGTGGTTGAGTATATTTAATGCTCGGAGTGTCATATCGCGAACACCTCTCCAACCGCCCCTAAAAAATGAAAATCGTGGAATGAAAAACTGGCACACGTTTTTTCTTTCATATTATTTTTTTAATTTACATCCAAACACTCGTCAATTGTCAACCAATTCACAACTACTATCTATTAACATCGGTCAGATTATCCTATAGATGGTGGCAACGAAACTTGCTCTAGTCGTCGGATGGCACTTCATCTTGCTCATTCTTTTTTTTGCGTGTAGGACTACCGACTCGGCGCTTCTACGTCCATCGAAGCGAAGTCTACAACAAGCTCACGAAGAGCCATTAAGCTCCTTCGATGTTATTATCGGTCTATCTATGCACTATGTTGATGAAACTGCTGCCGCGGCAATAGAATCGGCTTCTCCCCTGGACCCGATCGTTGACTACTTTTGTCAAAGCATAAACACACAGGTAAGCAAATACTCAAGCAGTTTCATGTCAGCGATAACCAGTTAATATTTCCGCCAAACTTGCAAAAGATACCTTTTCCACAATTCTGGAAGATGTTGCTTACCAGATTTGGAGTTCAATAAATGTAGGGTGTTATGGATTGTAAAACATCAGGTCTATCATCTCTGCTAATTGTTTGCTAACCTTCTCGTCTCAAATTCTCTTTCTTTCCTCTCTAGGCCGGTGGAAATCAGGTACGTAAGGCTGCATCTGAACATGACATTGTTCTAGAAAGTCGAACATATGAGAGCGACAGAATGTGCAAAATTATTGGCACTCGACGGATGCAGGGCACTGGTGGAGAAGTTGTTGGACCGGGATACGTAACGCTTGAGGTGGTTGTGGAGCAAGTTGTGTATGCTGGCCTAATGGAGCACATGAATACGGGGATAATTCAAAGTGCACGTGAGGAACTCTCGTTACAAGAAGTCAAGTCCTTGGTCGATGTAGGTTTCAACCGTGGACGGGGTGGACGGGCTGCATTTCTCCAATTGATCCAGGCCCACGAAGCGTTTGCAAACGTAATTGACGTCGATGTAATTGATGTGCCTACGAATGCACCGACGCTGTCACCCACGATTTCACCTACCACAAATGCCCCATCAGCTATACCATCTACGACGCATTATCCTTCGCAGAGACCATCTGTTTTGTCCGCAATGCCTACGACAAGCAAAATACCATCAGCAGAACCATCACTCTTGTCATCGGGCCAACCATCAAATTCTCCCAGTATTGTGACATTTGCAACAGCAGAGCCGAGCAGACTTCCAACAGAAGACCCAACACCTGCAACAGCGGAGCCAAGCAGACTTCCCACCAAAGACCCAACACTTGCACCTACAAGGTTGCCCACGTCGTGGCCTACTATTTTAAGTAGACCGTCCGCTTACCCATCCGTAAGCCCATCTTTTCAGCCTTCGCGTGTCAAGTCAGCGACACCATCAAATAGACCAGTGGCAGGGATTCCAGTAATAGGTACTGAGGAGCCGTCGATTATCCCATCTTGGAGACCAACGTCTTATCCAGATGGTGCAGCTGGTATTTCGGCAAATCAATCGCCCGGAAGGGCGGACGCTTCATCTCGTAACCTTCCTCCAGCTGCCATTGTGTCGATTGTCGCTGGAGGTCTCGTGTGCCTCGTAGCAATTGCTGCTATGTTTGCCTATCCTATGTACCGGGAAAAGTATTCAGATCAAGACAAGCAAGATGATGATGATCCCTCAAGGAATTATCTACCACAATCGCCATCACGCATTTCCCGCTCCACCGGTCCTGATCACAAGACTACACCCAAACGTGGAAACGTCCGTCTAGCTCTTCAGCCGCCGTTGTTGTTATCTTCGGTGCCAAATCAGATTGATTTGGATGATGATGGCAAGTCACTTGCAGACACGACGCTTGGGGAGCACACGGCCGGACGCAAACCAGCATTGCGGAAAAAGAGAATTTCTGACATGGACGTGACCATGGATGAGAACAAAAGTTATGCAGACGAGTCTCTCTTTACTTCAACGGACATTGTGCCGCCTCGAAATATGGGTCCTCGGAAGGTTCCGTCGTTCCCGGGAGTTGAAATCAATCATGAGGATGAATTATGCCCCACAGATGATGAAGCTCCAGATGAGACTGGGCCGACCTTCGTAAAAATTGACCCTAACACTCAGAATAAAAAAACGCTACAAGACATTGTCAAAGAGCACATGCCGCTTACCGAAGAGAATTTTGGCGAATCTCAAAGAAAGGCAATACTTGCATGTTCAGTATCATCAAGCAGCGGAGATGAAGATATAAATGAACCATCATCAAACGCTTCAAGCGCAGGCGAAGATAATCACATGGAAGCTGCATTCGATCAGATTTATGGCATCCCAGTAGCAGACAAGAAACCAGTTGAAGTTGGCGCAACAAACCAATCACCAGTTCGGGTCAATAGTATGGGTGTAAGGGCTAACTCAGAACCTTCACTTGCCCATTTTGGAGAGCATCCGCCAACTCCAATCAAATCTCCACCTCGTAGACGTGGGTCCATGAAACCTAATGCAAAACCACCTTATTTGAGGTCTGCTTCTCCCTTTCGTGCTCGGTTTCTTGAGTTGGCAGGTACAAATAAACAGCAGCATTACATGGCAGGACAAGCTCCTATTGACAAACCTAGCTCCAGTATGAAATCGAAGAAGGGACCAAATCCTGCTACTGATGCCACTAAAATTCAAGACTCTGAGGAAACGAATTCTGTCTCTTCCTCTTCTTCTTCCGGTGGCGGTATGAATCCCTGGCTTTACGATGGTAATGAACGGACAATTGGGATTGGACCTCGATCAAAGTCTGCCGATATGGAGTCCACCAGTGGTCGCAGCAGTGGACGTTCTATCAAATCTGGGAAATCAGCTCAATCACTTCGCTCCCGTCAAACATCTGATCAGTCAATTCCTAGCTTCTATGATTACGTTCGTAAACATCGCAATGCAGTTGGAGCTGCAGGTAGTAACAGCGCTTGCGGTACGAGTAGCCGCCGATCTACGGACAGTCCATCCGGTAGTCGGCGGTCTGTGGGAAGTCGAAGTACCCGTGATTCAGGCGTGTCTTCATCCGCTGCAACGCATACCGTATCAGAGGCAACTAGAAGGACCTACGAGACGGAGTTAGCCCGACTCGAACACCAATTAGCGATGATTCATGATGCTGAAACGGAAGCATCTGTTGAACAGTCTCAGTCTCCCACAGAGGATAGTAAATCATCAACTATGGCAAGAACAAGTGAGAAAAAGAGAATTATTGTAGCTGTTCCGCCTGGCAAGCTTGGTGTTATCCTTGCTAACCGTAGAGATGGAAAGGGCACAGTCATTACTGAAGTTCGCCCAACTAGCGTGTTGCAGGGCCGTTTAGTACCTGGGGACAAACTTGGTAAGTACTTGATTGTTTTAGTGGTGAAAAACAAATATATCATCTTGACTTTCCTATCATTCTAAGCCTTGACTATTTTTTATGTTACTTTCGTCAATTTCAGTTGCAATCGACGGGCAGGACGTCACTGCCATGATTGTTTCTGATATCACAGCTTTGATGACCTCAAAGGCTCATAATGAACGTCAATTGACTGTAATTACGTCTACAAAGCTGCGTGAAAGTGTTCTTACCCCATGCACGGAACCTTTGTCTGAAAATGAAAGTGACGTTTCACCTTATTGAAGAAAATTTGACTCTTGACAAATGAGGAATAGTTTGTCACACTGCCGCATGTGTTGTATTAGCACATTATGTGTGTACGAGCAGAGATGTCCCCAAAAACAATATCAACTTGACTGTCCATTTAGCGAATCTATAGATTTTAATTCGTATCTAGTAGAGCCACTATTTTCTCTATTCATGCACAGTTTTTTTCATTTCATACCGAGTCTGCGTCGGACAATCCGTCATAATTCATATCCATGGCACCCCTCTCTAGTTGTTGCAGTCGATGTCCAATGGTTGGATTTGATTTCACATTTCTGCGTAAACCTCGTCCTGGGCGTGCAATCAAAGTTGGGATTATGGTAGGGATGGTAGTAGCAGAGTCGGTTGCCATTACTGTTGGATTCGAGTGGTGTTTGAATAGACCCCGATCGGGAATAGACCGTACAAAGCCAGCCTCTGTTGGCCTGTACATGGTTTCATGGCTCCGTCTTTGACTTGATGGGTTTAACTTTCCATCAAGTATTATATCATTCCCATTAGGAATATTTCTCCATGAACCTTGTCGTTGTTGTTGTTGTCCATGACTACCACCTCGACCTCGACTGCGACTACGTCCATTTCGACCACGTCCGCTCACTGCAATAGGTCGTCCAAAGCCTCGACCAGGACCTCCAGAAGAACTTCCTAGACTGCGACTGGACGAGCCATGTAATCTACTTATTGACCCTTGTGACGACCCTAGATTTCGACTAGATGATCCCTGTCTTGCAAGTCCTCGAAAGGATAAGGATGATGATGAACCCTGTGGTCCTCCGGGGGATCCCAAAACAATAAAGTCAGACGAATCACTATCACTCGCCACGGAACGTCCGGATAGTTGATGCACCATGTTTCTGGACATGGCAGACCGTTTCATGGATTCACTCAGTTTTTCCATGACATTCAACTGACTCTTAACAATTTGTTTTTGACTTTGTACCAACTTTTGTGTTTTTTCAATTTCTTCTTCGATACTAGATTTCATAGCATTGATTGCATTACAATCTAAATGGTCTAAAGTATTTTCTACGGATATACATTGTTGATCTTGCTGCTGTCCCACACCACCACTGTCATTAGTATTATTAGTATGGTAGAGATGATTGCTATAATGCGCTTGTTGTGGACTAGGATGGTGATGAGGAAGATATTGTATACTAGCTGCTGCCGTTGTGTTCGTCGTAGTTTGCTGTGGTCCACAAGTAGAGGAGAGTGCACCATTTGATACTTGAAGTTGCTGAATTTGATTTTGAATTTCTTGTACAGGATATAAAGGGAATGTACGGTTATCCATCATTTGTGAACATGGTGTAGTAGCAGTAGTACTAGAAGTTGTAGCATTCTGAAAGCCATGCTGCTCCTGTGACATCATGGTACTGTTTTGGAATGACGTTACGACTTGATGAGGTTGTCTTGAAGATATTGTTGCTGTTGTATAAAAAGGAGACGGGTGGTTGCTTTGCGGCAGTTGTTGCTGCTGCGATGAGTGCAATTCTATACTATTCTTGCTGGGAATGCCTGGTTGACTTTGAATGTCCATACCAGTCGGTGGTTCTTGCCCTTGCTGCTGTTGCTGTGGTATTATCGTTTTTATATCGTTTACTTGCAGTGTTGCAAGGATTTGTGGCAACATTTGTTTCTGCATTTCGGGTGACAATTGCTGAAGCTGTTGCAATATTTGTTTAGGAATTTGATCTGTGGAGGAAGAATCATCATCATTCTTGTTGCTCTTTTTGGACGCATCGCTTCTGATTGGCGGAGTAAAGCTTGATAATGATTGATCTTCGTCGTTATCATCAGAAGATATGTCAAGATCATCTTGAGAATCATCACAACCAGAAGGACCAAAATCTATAATTTTAGTAATCCCGTTATTCTGATTATAGGCTGCTTCATCAAACAACTCAGAATCGAAATATTCGAATTCTTCATCATCGTCTGCTTCTTCATCACCATCATCCTTTGACACATCAAACGATTGCTGTGATATATTCGATAAGGAACAATCGTTGTGATCTTCTATCATGTTGTTGGACATTGGACAATCAAATAATAATCGATATCTAAATTTCGTCAAAGCCGGCAAGGAAAGCTTGATGACTGATTATATCTCAATCTCAATGCTCGTCCTTCTTAGTTTTAATGTAGCGTTTGGTCCTCGTTAGAACTCGCGTTTTTGCGACCAACAAATAATAGAACCACACTATCGAACGCTCAAACAAGGCACAAAAATACTGGCACAAGGTAGACAGCCTCTGTTATTCTATCTCGCTGGACAGGATAAAAGAGTCACCTTGAAATCGTTTTTATGCAGGCTTTTTTGACATTAAATAGTCGAGTACATCCGTGAACACTTGTATGGAAAAAGACCTGTAAAATGGATGAACAAAATGTAGTATCGAACAAAAAGTAAGTTGCCAGTATGTACTGGCAATTTGGACCATGAATTTTTCTCCGAGACAAGCAGGCTATTTGATAGGATTTGATTTCATGCGTGATCAAGAACAGAGCCGTGACGTATCAGATGAAGAGAAGAAAGAAACGTAAATTCGACAGGTCCTCCGAAAATTCAACGCTGGCAATCCATATTCTCTCTACGTACATTTGCTTTTTATTGCATACTGCAGGTTCGACGATAATCTTTTAGTATGAGAATTAATGTATGACAAACAATTGTTTTTATGTGAAATTTCTACAGCAATACAGGTACGACCAGAGTCACCTAGTACCCCCGACCCGAAACCTGTGGTACTCCAATGAAGATTCGTTTAAACAGAAAGATATACAGTAGTACCTGGTAAGCTAGTGATACCTGGTGCTATCGATGTTAATTGTATGTCCTCTTTATATGTCAGGCACAGAAATTTTCCTATGTCTTTTCGTACGATAGAAACACAAGTTGACTGCTCCCTAATTTTTAAAATTTAATATTTTTGAAATCAACCAATATAATTTCTCCGTATCAAAAGATACAGGCTGTCCCCTACATTACTTAGGGAAAATCACTTTTTGTAATTAACTTAGACCTGGTAAGGAATTCCAGAGAACTCAAGGAAAACGTCACAAACCACGAATCCCATAAGTGAAATGTCACGTGTGGCTATGACGTGGAGAGGTAAACTGGACAAGGATACATATTGTTTTGGTAACTTGAAGTGGTTCTCTTAAGTACCTATACCATAGGGGGAACAGAGACACGCGGTATTCACGGATTAATGTATTTCCTCCGTAGGTTTTTTCGTTTACGTGACCAACTTATTATTATTGACAATGTTCTTTATAGGGATCCTCAATCATTTTATAGTCCAAAATATCTAGGAGATTTGGAGTGTATCACACCTTTGAAATCTACGTTATCGCCTGGTGGAATATCATAGTACGACATTTTACTAACTAGGTTTTAGTGAACAACATCGGAGGGGTTGATGTACACTTGAAGTTGAGTTTCTGGAATTGGGCTTCCCTTATGACGTATATTATGATAACACAAGGGGCACTTTTCCCGTAGATGCACCAGATTACTTTCAACTTGAAACTATCACAGCGTAATATTTTAATTTTATTTACCTTTTTTTATAAATGAATTAGTCTATTATAGGACGCGACTTTTACCAGAATGGAAGATTTACTGTACCTAAATCAAGTATCAAGTAAATGAAATGTGTACTTTACTCAGATACCTTTACATCCATAGTGAGAGCGCTTTTCTAAATTACTCAGTACATTGCACTATTTTCAGAATTTTCTTTTATCATTTCCACTTGGGTTTCGTTTCTTGTTACTGCCATTTTCTGCTCATGTCGGAAAGTCCGATTTCCACAAAATATGGAGATAATAAGATGTCGCATCAATCCTATGAACCAATAATTATTATTCTTTGATCACGGTAACACACTGT